>JAXQGJ010000305.1:0-20055 GCA_037039655.1 Pseudozyma sp. M118-08B | reverse complement strand
TAACCCTAACCCTAACCCTAACCCTAACCCTAACCCTAACCCTAACCCTAACCCTAACCCTAACCCTAACCCTAACCTTTGCCGCTGTGGATTTGTAGCTGCCGCTCTGGAGTTGTAATTGCCGCTGTAAATTTGTATTTGATTGCGTCAACCATTATGGCGGTATGGCTATTGGAACCAAGAGATGCTTGTACTGCATTGAGCACAACTTGAACTGCAACTGCATCAGAATGAGTGAATGGATTGCTCTCCTCACAGCTTTGAAAAGAAACCACTGACAATCTTGTCCCTTGTTCTGATTGCACAGTCCCAAACTTTCAATGTAGCAGAGGCAGCAAGCTCAAGACCAAAATATATCTGTACCAATTACGCAAGATGAATCAACCCTGGAAAGTGAATGGCATCCGCCAAATCCAAATGTTTGCCTCAACTCTGGCAGGCACATCAAGGATGCCAATTTTCAAGCAAGGACTATTGCATATCTTACGGAGCAAGGCAGGCCAGAGGAAGAAGAAGACGGCCAAGGTGACAAGGAGGAGGAGGAGTCCAACAAAGATGAGGAGGAAAATGGCCAAGAGGAGCTGCAGGAAGGACTATTGGTATTGATTGGATTGCATGACACAGATATTGCTGTCAGTAAGCGTTCTGCAAGGATGTTCTGTGAGTCAAAGCTGTACAAGTTTATGGCAAAAGCGTTGATGTTCAGGGTTCTGCAGCAGCAAATCACTATTGATGGACAAATGTACAACACAATCCATCAACTCAACCCTTGCAGCAAGCGCAACTTCCCCCGGTTTCTCCTCCCAACCCCAACCCCATCCCTTGACACCATCAACATGCTTATTTTTGGTCTGAAAGCCAAATAGCCCAATATTGCTGACTTTGAGATGTTGGACATCTAACTTGCCAATTGGAGTTCCGCCAAACTCCGGTGCCAGTTCCTGTTCTGCCAATGCATCTGCATCTGGTTTGAACACCACCCAAACTTCTTCTTCTCTTGTTGCCAACAATACCACTCAGCCAGCCTCAACCATCACTGCTCATCTCTTGACTTGTTGTGCTCCACCTTCTGAGTGGTAGGGTTAGCATTCACACAGCCTTGTGCAATTGCCTTATGCACAAAATCAGACTGTAACAGACCCATGGACTTGCCATTACTCAGCTGCATTTTTGATGATATGACTGCAGGCCATTGCAGGTGTTTGCAGGGACTTAAAAGCCTTGCCAGGACCTATCAAGCCTATGTCTTGTCACAGACTAGTGCAGGAGTGCTGTTGCCTTCTATTGCAAAGGCTGCTGTTGAGCTTCAATCTAAAGACAGAGTCAGAGCAGGTGACTGCAGTGTCAACAAAGCAACTGCCAAATTTGTCTTTTCTTTTGTGTTGTAGGGAATTGTGAAAGTGTTGAGTTGCAATGTATGCCACATTGGGCTCAAAATTGTATATTGATTGCAGAATTGATGATTGCACCAAGGACAGGACCATTCACATTGTGTGCATTCCAGCATGACTTTACTTTGTCAACAGCTGCAATATTGAGGCAGGAGCAATTGTTGCCCAATCCAAGAGGTTTGATCCTGGTCATTCTTTTGCGTCTTTCAAGGCCTAATCACTTCTCTTGCGGGCACGCTTTTCGAGATTTGGAACGAGGACAATCGACTATCGTTTGCACACTCGGTCACAATCGATGTTTCAAACGTTTGATGATCTGTTCAAGAGCCCATTCTATTGGCAGTCTTGCAGCGTAAAGGGGATACAATTTGTTGCACAACACTACGCCGAGGAACAAGTTCAAGGTGTCGCAATGTGGCAATCAGATCGACACTTCGTCATCTTCTTCTTCGATGACCGAGCCAGCGAGAGAGGACGGATAGAGTCCGAGCGGACTCAGCGTGGGGTCACGGCTGTTAATGGCAGCAACAGCAGACGAGGTTTGTGCCAAGCGAGGACCCGCAGCGGCCTCAACATCTGGCTTGGCGGCGTCAGCTTGCAGAGATGGGTCGGAAGGATCGTCGACGGCCATGCGCAACTGTACCTTCTTGACCTCCCATTCCCAGTCTGTGAGACCGATCAGCCAGAACATTCCAGCCGAACCAAAGAGCAAGGCGATGGTCAATCCCCACCAGAGACCTGCCAGACCGAGGTTGATGCGGGTGAAAGTGAGGACGAGACCGACAGGAATACCGATGATGTAGTACGAGACCATGTTGATTCCGGCGCCAGCAGCCTGCCTTCCAGTACCACGAAGGACGCCACCAGCAATGCCACAGATGCCATCAGCGACTTGGAAGAAAGCGAGGAGCGGCAAGATGTGTTCGACGAGCTGGATGACCTCGATGTCAGAGCTGAAGAGCCATCCCCACTGTCGGCGAAAGATGAGGAAAAGAGCCGAGTTGAGACCACCCATTGCGAGCGAGAGGATCAGAGCGACGCGGCTGGAGACCTTGGCCTCGTCGGGTCGATTGGCACCGAGGAGATTGCCGACTCGAACAGAAGTGGCGACCGAGGCACCGAAGGGGAGTTGATAGGTGACGGAAGAGCTAACGAGGAGGACTGACTGTGCAGCGAGAGCGACTACGCCAAGTTGACTGGTGACGAGACCGACAATCTCCCAGGCCCACCACTCTGCCGCAAGACCGACCATGCCGGCAAAGCCGAGATACAAGACGGGCTTGACGCCATCCCACTTGAAAGCTGCAGAGGTAAAGCCATCCCAGGCATCGCGGGGACCGAGCACGCACTGAAAGAAGCAAAGTATGGCCATGAGCCACATGGACAGAGCCGAAGCAAGAGGAGCGCCGATGAAGCCGAGTCGGATGGATTCGGGACCCCAGACGAGCAAGTAGTTGGCGACGGCGTTGAGTGGGGAAACGAACATAAGCACAATGGTGGGCGCGTGCATAAGACCTTGCGCCTGAAGATATCTTCGGCAAACCTCGAAAAGCGCGTAACCTGGAAGACCGAAGGAGAGCACGGAAAGGTAGCGACCTGCAAGGTAAGCCACCTCGGGATCCTGGCCGATGCGGATCAAGATGGCTTCGGCATTGAGCCAGATGACCATGATGAAGGGAAGGATGCCGATGAGGATGACACCCATTCGTTGTGTCCAAAGACCGACGGACTTGGGATTTTGAGTATACGCTGAAGGCAACAAAGTATCCAGAGCTGAGATGAAACCGGAAAGGACACTGAAGCCCGAGACGTTGGCGGTCATGCTAGACAAAGAGGCAGCAGCGAGTTCGACGGTACCGAGATGACCGAGAGAAAAGACGGAAGCGACCGAAAGAGACAGCTCGAGCAGATGCGTCGCAAAGATAGGAATGCTGTAGCCGACCAAGACGCGCGCCTCTCTCCAAGCAATGTGATCGTGAGGCTCGCGAGCGATAGACTCGATCTGCTCAACACCTGGCAATGGAGCCTCGCGAATCAAGCTGGCGGCAGCCCAGCCACTAACATTTGCTCCACCGTCGATGAGACTGGCTGCACCCGTAGAAGGACGACGAACTGCACCGTAAGAAGTGGAGATAGCACTAGCACCATGGGCCTCCGAGTGATGAGGAGCGCGACGGTGGAGGAGCGACGTCGACTCGGTAGCGTCAAGATCATTGCTGGAGCGACCGTGGCCATCTTCTCCGCCAACGCCGATGTGCTTGTGGTGAGGATGAGTGGATGAGGATGCAGCAGGTGCGCCTAGCGTGATGTTGGAAGCAGTGCCGGGATGATGTGTTGGAGGATGAGCCGAGCCACCGAGCAAGTACTCGGAAGGAATGCCGGCAACCTGCGGATAGGCGTTAACACTGGGTCGACGAGCACGAGGCGATGCGATCGGAGCAGTGGCGAGTCGATTGGAGCGAGCAAAGGCGGGAGAAGTGGGGACGGCCTGAGAGTTGGGGGGCAACGAGATGTTGCTAAGGCCGTTGTCGGTAGCATCATCGTGATTGATGGACAACGCTGAAGCAGCTGCGTCGTCGTGATCGCCATCACTGTGCAAGCTGTGCGTGTCTTCGTTTCCATTGGAATTTGATGCATTGTTGTTGGTAGAAGCTTGCTGGTTGGCGCTGAGTGCGCCGAAGTGCTGATAAGAGCTAGGGTGGCCTTGCAGCAAAGTATAGTCTCGCGTTACGGACGAGCCGTAGCGGGGTGTGAAGCTCATGCTTGCTGAGTTGAAGGCTTGACACTGCGCTTGCTAGAAGAGAGCAAATATATCAAGCCTGGTCGGTAGAGAAGGATGATGAGGGAGACAAGTAAGAACTGCGGCGACCAGAAGACGAATCGTGTGCGATGTTTCAAGAAGATTGCAATTTCGCTGTCGTAGATGCCAAATTGTGGAACAGTGGAAGCCGTCGAAATTCGCAGCAGGCAGGGTGCAGCAGCTGCATCAGCATCGACTCGCTTGTTATTGTTCCGCTTGGACGGTGGTGGAGTATTGCGATGAGCAACTTTTGCCTGAGCAGAACAGCAGCAGCTCTCGACTTTTTCTCTTCGCACGCACTCATCACAGACAAAGGAATTTACCGATTTTTTCATCATCGGCCAAAAATTGCGTTTGTCTCATCGTTAACGAAATATCGCACGCTTGAGCCACTAGATATGTCTTGAGCCGAGTCTCCCGCGGCTAAAACGAATTGACTCTGCTTTCGCAATCTGACAGCATATCGGGAATGGACCCTGACAAGGCTGCAGAGGATAAGACGGTCACACATGACTCGGAAATTGGCCGTTTTACTGACCGGCAAGAGACGAAGGTGGATGCGGGGACGTATCAATGTATCCATGCATGTAAAAGAGCTTCTTCGATTCCTGTTGTGAGGAACCATCTTGTCTTCTTCGCTCTTCTGCCATCTTCGGGTGCAAGCTTGGTCGTGGTCCTGTTCCTTCGCAGACATTGAATTCATTGCCTCGTCGCGGCCCTCCCAGACTTGAGGATCGTAACATAACATCAACCCAGAGGCTCGGCACATACCTCATTTCCTGATCTCGTTGCGCCCATCACAGGCCTTTGTGTAGCGCAACGTCAACAGGTCCATCATCATGACCGTCCAGGGTGAGTGTTCTGCTCGATGAGCATGGCCGTTCGAAATCATTGGCAAGCACTAACGGCAAAGATCCGGTACTGGACATGCTTGCTTTCCTGTTTTGCTCCTGTATTCTCTTGTTGAACTAGACACCATAAGGGTCGACGAGGTGGCTTGGGAGCATCCCGATGCTTGCAAACTGAGACAGCAGCAGCGTATTGACATAGCCAAGCTATATGAGCGAGTCGACTCCGAACCAGGCACGCCCCCAACCGCCGATGATATGGCTTGCTTCTGCGTCGCCTATCAAGGTGGAAATCCCGTTGGCTGTGGTGGACTTCGTCAGCTCGACCAGAATACAGCCGAGATCAAAAGGATGTTTGTAACCAAGCAAGCTCGAGGAAAGGGCGCCGCGAATGCTGTTCTCGCATTCCTAGAACGCAGATCGCTGGAACTCGGCTTATCCTGTTTGCGGCTAGAGACTGGCGACAAGCTCGAAGAAGCGCATCGATTCTACACTCGCAACGGTTACAGCGTCATTCCCAACTTTGGCTACTACGCCGGCGTCGTTACTTCGATCTGCATGGAAAAGCAGCTGGCACCCACACCATCGAACAATAGCACAACATGATATGAAAGCACCTTTTCTTGTTCGAGAAGCAAATTCGATTGAGTTCAGAAATTCGGATAGTGACATGATCTTGATCGCGAAAGATTGAGCACCCTATGCGAGTTATGTTCGTCTGTCCTAGAGAGGCATGCTACCCATGGATGGCAATTCACGGATGACGACCCGCAGGCGATCACTCAAGTGTGCAAAGTTGACAAAGCCAAAAGTTGCGCAGGAGCACGTGTATGAGCTGGATTAATATAGCTGTATGAGTGCTTGGTGGTATCTAATTACAAGTGAGCCTGGTTCGCAGCGCCGTCACGAACGTGAACGGGCTCGACAGCGCCAATATCGCGGGCAACGTTGCGAGCAACACCACGAGCCGTAGCCATGGTGGTGATCATTGGGTTGACACCGCTCGATTCAGGCATGGCGGAAGCATCGGCCACCCACAGGTTGTTGGCCCCCCACACGCGTCCTTCAGGGTCAAGCGCAGAGATCTTGGGGTTACCACCCATTCGGCACGATGCCATCTGGTGAGCGGATCCGATCGACATAATGTAAGGCTTAGCTCCAGCCTTGACAATCTCCTGCTGCCATGCCTTGTAGCTGGGCTCGTTGAGGTCACGAGGCGTCGTCTCGACGGGAGTCCAAGTAGCAGGGATCTGCGTAGTCTCGGTGTAGATGCTGTCGGCAGGTGCGGCGGCTGCTGGTGCTTTGGGGGCTGTGGGTGCGTGGGCATCATGTGCCGCGCCGGGAGAATAGACGGGAACGCCGGTCTGTGCCGTGGCAATGGCCTCTGCGCCGGCCATGAGGTGCGCATCGGTTCCGCGCAGGACGCCCTGCAGCAATGAACGCTGGTCGAACTGCGAGATGGTGTATTCGATTCGTGCGTGTCCGCGCTCGTCAAGAACAATACGACCGCTATCGCGGTCACGGCAGATGATGACCATGGTGTAGCTGTGGCTGTATTTCAACATACGTGCCTTGTGCTCCTTGGAGCTGGAAAAGTTCTGGAAAGCAGCGTGTATCGAGGGCGACGAGGCGATCACCTCGATCTTGCATCCCCAGCCATCCTTGTCGACCATCTCGGCAGAGTTGTTGACCATAGTGAGCAGTCCACCTTCCCACGGCTTGATGGGGAAGTTGTAGTAGCCAGTCACCACAGTGGCTGGGTGGAGTCGGAGGGTCTTGCCAATCATTTTGTTGCTCTTCAGCTCGGGCGAACGAAGGAGCAACGCCGGTGTGTGAAGCGAACCAGACGAAACAACGACGCCTTTAGATGCGAGGATCTTGACCTTGCGTCCGTCTACAGTAGCGAGAGCACCAACTGCGCGCTTGTTCTTATCGAATAGGATACGCTCGACATAACAGTTGGTCATGAAGGCAGCGCCTGCCTCGGCGGCATCCTTGAGCCATGATACGACACCACCCTGCTTGTGTCCCGAAATGCAGCCGAGCTGGCACTTGCCACAGTAGTGAGTGTGTCCACCCGTGTTCTGAGGGACAGGCTCAACAGGGTGACCAGCACGCTGCGAGCCGAGCGCAAGGAGCGAGTTGCCGACATTGTGACGAATGGGAGCCACAGCGACACCCATGCGAGTGCAAACGGCATTGAGATCCGAGGTGAAGTAGGGGCTGTTGTAGTAAGGCACTCCGTACTTTTCGGCCCAAGTCCTGCGCACAAAGTGGCGAGGCTTGAGCGATGCAGACCAATTGATGGACGAGCCACCACCGAAGGTGGCACCAGCGAGAACGTTGATCGAGCCGTCCTCGGAGGGCAAAATGCCCTCGCCTTCATAAAGAAGACCGTAGCCTTGATCCTCGCGACCGACAACCTTGTCGGGGTGCAGGTAGATGCCCTTATCAACAATGAGTGTACGCACGCCGCGCTCAGCAAGGTAGCTGCCTGCTACACCTCCGCCGGAGCCAGAGCCAATGACCAGCACCTCGGTGTCAACGATGATCTCGGTACCGGAGGGCTGAGCGGCGATCTTCTCGTTCTCGAATTTGTAGTCGTAAACGGGAGCGGCGGCTGAGGCCTCACCGCCCTGCGATGGGCGGGTCCAGTCATCGGGGCGACCGTCAGGGTATCCAATTGCCTCCCAAGCGGGCTGGTGGTTGCGGTAATAGACAAGCAGAGTGATGCCTCTGAGACCCGCCGATGCCTTGCGGAAGAGGGTAATGCGGGAGCTGAACCAGCCAAAGATGATCTTCTCACGGGTGGCGCGATCGAGTTGGGCGAAAGGACCGACGTATCCAGAGAGGGCGAGAGTACCTGGACGGGTGGAGAGGAGAGTGAGGAACATGTTGATATCGCCCAAGACCTTACTTGACAGAGATGCCTTCATCTGCTGGGCTGCGCAGTCAACGAGGCGGGGTGTTGACTTGAAGCCTTCGCGGACGAAACGAGGAGCCAGCTCGCGCTGACGGTCGTTTACCTCCGCAGGCAGGTAGGAAAGCGCATCGGCAGCTTCGGCACCATCGAGCTCGGGAATGATAGCATCAGCGAAAGCAATGAAAGCTTCCTTCTGGGCTGCGTTCCACAGCTCGTCCGCCTTCATAATTTGTGGCATGGGGATGGCGTTGGTAGACATGATGTCCAAGAGTCCTGCCGTAGTGCGTCAAGTGATGAGATGAGTTCGGAGCGAAAGCGTTCTGAAGGTTAGACTAGACTTGATGGAAGTAGGGTATCAAATATCGAAGAAAGTCGTGACAAGGTGTTAGGAGGAGATGGAAGGAGTGAAGGGACCCGTATGGTGAGGATGAAAGATGGAAAGATGGACGAGGAAGGAGGTAAAGGTGTTGTAGATGAGAGGATGAGCGAACGTGGGAAGAGTGGCGCGGGTCACTCAAGGAGACAGCGCGGGAAGGTAGGAGGGCTATGCACACATTGGGCGTTGGGAGGCGGAGGTATGCGGGGTAGCGACCAATTCGAAGGTGCACGAGGGAGTTGCTCTGTGTTGGCAAATTGGGACAGGAAGAACGGTGAGCGGTAACCTCGAGTAAAAGAAGGTGCTGAACACTGAAGGGGACGAGACAGGAAAGAGGATCGTGCACACTGTCGAACGCAGCCAACTTTGCCAGATAGGTATGCAATGTTGCAGACGTCGAGCAACGAGCGCTGGTCATCCGCCGTGTGCTGACCACATTGGCGGGGTCGGAGTCTCAAGTGAGAATTTGAGCTGTCCGTCTGCCTGTCTGCAGCTATGATTGCAAAAGTGCGGGGAAAGTAAAGCAATGCGGCGCCTCGTCCTTCTGTATCGTTTCGGTACTACACAAGCGTGCGAACTCTCCCAAACAATTGGCACAGTATCTTGTTACGCAAGTATGTTTGACAGCGAGGCTGGTTCAAGAATCAACCACACACGGACGCTCAATTAGCGGGTGCTGCATCGAAGCTTCTTCTTTTGACTTCAAGATTGCGAAGCTCACTGCATCGAAAAGGCGGCCAAGAATGAAGTTCATGAACGGCAAAGGAGAGTGCGGCGGTCGAGGTGTAATCAGATCTTTCATTTGGACCACCCATATGGGTCGCATCAATAGGCTTGGCGTGTGACAGTCTACGAATTGAAGTGGTGTGGTGATGTTCGACAGCACCTAACGTAATACGTGAATTCACATCACTTCGACTGTAGTGGTGGCGAACGGCTCGTTTTGCGCGACAGAAGCAAGTGGCTTTCACTGAAACTGTGGTTGGCTGAAGTCAAGGCAAAGGGCAGTGATTGTCATTGCATACAATTCAACTCAAGGTTGGGCAGTTTGACAGCGCGTTTCCAAAATGAAGAGAAGGAAATTCGAAGATATGGTCTTCTTGGCTCGCTTACACGATAGCTGCCCAATTCAAGTGCATCTCGTTCACGCAAAGTCTCCGCTTGGCTGCTCAGGCGGTAACCTAGTGAATGTTGGAGCCGATGATTGGGGTTCCGTCTATTGTGCCCGCCGCTCTACCTTTTGCTTTTTTCACTCAAAATTCATGAGATGTATGTCAAATTGCCATACGAGACGGCTCCTGTGGGCCAGGATCACCATAGCGGAGTCCCACAACAAATGCTTTGAATGCTTCTGGTTCTACCGGCGTGCTCCTTTGTGTTCTCACAGTTGAGAGCGCACGGAGACATGGTGCGACGGCATCAAGCGTCTAGAGAGTGCAGCTAGAGCAAGCTGCAAGAGCGTGCGGCAAGAGCGTGAATACGCATCAGGTCCGCAATTGAGGCTGAGAAACCGTTCAGAGCCGCGGACCTATGCATCGCAAAGTGTTGCGGAAGAAGCTTGCCGAGGCGCGCGTGTTTGTCGGCTCCCCGAGAGAGACCACTCATCCACCGACTCCTTTCCCGGCGTCCTGAACCCGAACACGAGATGCTTGCCGGGTTTCTTGTGACGATAAGAGAAAGCGATGATGCCATCGAATGAAAGAGTATCGGAACCAAACAGACAAGCGTCGACTGCGAAGACGACTCCTAAGCAAGATCTAGCAAAGTAGCAAAAAGGTAAGGTCGTACTGGGATTCGAACCCAGGGCAAGAGAAGTCGAATCGTATCGACGAGCTAGATGCTCGAATGATCAGAATCTCCTAAGTTAACCAACTACTCCATACAACCCATGGATGTTGCCACCAGCGAAAACTTGCTCAAATATGAGGTCGACTCCCTTGAATTGTCTTTTTACGGCAGCTTCATGCTAGTGTCGTGAAGAAGCTTAGTCTCAACGGAGTCGGCGTTTCATCTTGCAGGTGTCGAGAGACGCTTCCTGCGCTTAATTCTTCTCGCGGCCTCCGCGTCGAACCTCCGCTCCGGGTCCTCAACAACATTACCACAGCCTTTGCGTAAACACATGGGCTTTATCGAGGTGCTTAGCTGTATCGTGTCCATGTTTCGCTCCAACGAGAAGCCGAGCAAAAAGTAGGTCTAGCATCAAGAACTTGCAAGAAAATCCAAAAAGTAGGTCGTACTGGGATTCGAACCCAGGGCAAGAGAAATCAAATCAAGGTACGGGTTCTGGCGAACTCGTGGAATCAGAATCTCCTAAGTTAACCAGCTACTCCATACAACCTCAAGATGCTGGTTCCAGCTGACGTTGCGTACATATACTACCATAGCATAGAGAGGCTCTATACGCTACTTTCTCGCAATCTACTTTTCGGCTCCCTTTTTGCGGCACGAATTTGCATCGGCGAATTCTTATGCCGTCTTCAAGTGAAGCGGCCGCAGAAGAACGCTGACAGTGGGCCGTGCCATTGACCTCCACTTCGACCTTGAGCATCAACATCAACACAGACTCTGACTTTGATATCAGCATCGCACCATCACCGTGAACTCAATTCGACTGGCAGTCAGGCAGTCAGGCGGACGAGGATGCAGGATCAAGTCGATGCTTTTGTAAAAGAGCTTCTTGTGAAGGTTGCAAGGTGAGTGTACTTCGGCGGACGAATCAGGGCGGGACATCGTCGCTAAAGCTGAGGCTTGATTTCTCTTCTCACCGAGGGCATACAGCCTGGATCCAAGCAAGAGGCTTCTTGTGGGAGTTTCTGGCATTCCAGGATCTGGCAAATCCATACTCGCTACCAGGCTAGTTGCTGCACTCAACGCTATTTGGGCCACTCAACAACAAGCTAGCACCATGTCCTCATCCTCGTCTACTTCTAGCCCCGAGTTAGCGATTTGTGTAGGCATGGATGGCTGGCACTATCCCCGCTCCGTGCTATCCGGCTTCTCGAATGCACAAGAAGCATTCGATCGACGTGGATCGGAATGGACATTCGATTCTCGCCGCTTTGCTAATTTTGTCGGTACTGTCAGGAGCGATACGACGAGAACACATCTCGCGCCTTCGTTCGACCATGCCAAGAAGGATCCATTGGAAGACGATGTAAAGGTGCTGCCAAGTCATAAAATTGTTGTTTTCGAAGGGCTGTATTGCAACTGCGATGCTGGAGAGTGGAAAAGAGCTGCACAACAATTCGACTTGAGGCTAGTATTCGAGGTGGACAAAAAGGAAGCGAAAAGGAGATTAGTTGTTAGACATGTAGCTACAGGTGTAGCCAAGGACGAGGAGGAGGCCGTTTGGAGAGGCAAGTATTCTCTTGAGCTTTTGCGTTGAAATCTAGCAAGTATCACGGCAGTAAAGATCGGGCTGACCTTAATGCATCTACTCTTCTCTTCTGATGTGGAACACAGCCGACAACAACGACCTCCCCAACGGTGACTGGCTCATGTCTCACCTTCTTTCACCATATACCATAGTCAAGAGTATAGACGATCCTTCCTGGCGCTGAGAATATAACGAACAATTCAAGCAAGATTCCAAGCCACACTTTGAGCACACATGTTCCCTTGTTGAATGATATGGACAGCTCCTTTCCATTGATGTTACAAAATGCGGCGCTTTTGAAAGGCAACGCTTCGGACGATACGTCCATCTTCAATCGGTTCCAGCCTGTTCTCGAGAATGATCCACTCGAAACCTGGCTCGACAGCGGAGTCCCATGTCCGCAAGAGACTTTCGACCTCGCCCGGCTGAATACGGCCTTCGTGAGGTGGAGAGTCGTAGTCGCAATTTGCCCAAGGTCTTTGTTGAAGGGCTTCTGTCCGCTCGTTTTCGGAGAGGGTCACAAAGTGGCTGAGTAAGATGACACCTCCTGGGCGTACAACATGAGATAGTCGTGGCAAGAGAGCACGAGGGTGGAAGCGAATTGAGAGGATGAGGTCGAATTGTGTCTCTTCGTGACCGCTAGGTGACGGTGCGGGAGCTTCGAGGGTAGGCGTCGGCAGGAGAGGTGCGAGCCCCAACTCTACATATTCGTCCCAGATCTGAGCGTCTTCCGAAGTCAGAACGCTGGCTCCTCGTGGCTGGATTGCTTTTCCCTTTCCGGTGCCCACGAGAGGCTCGAGATAGCCATCCTCACTGCATTTTGCCCACAACAACTTCTCACAGCTGGTCGCTCTCGTCGTGGCATCACTAAGGTTCTGTCCTGGTGAGTGTAGGTGGAGATCCTCCATGAGCCGTTGCGCGCGATTGAGAACCGCTTTCCAGTTGTCGATGCCGACACCGGTCCATGATCGGAGTCGTCGGGGGCCGTCTCCGGTTGTCGCTGTCGAACGGATGCGTGAGCCGTGAAGGATCCAGGCTAGATCACGAGCTGCACCACAACCCAAATCGAGAACCCTGAGTGGTGGTTGTGAGACGTCGTGCTGACCCTCTGTGTGGACGACAATTCTCTCGACTGCGCGCGAAGGACGGAACAGGAGCTGAGGCGCATCGCTGCATTTGCTCCGGATCGTGGCTCGCTGACGATTACAATGTGAGCTGGCAATGTATTCCTTTAATGTGTCAAAGAAGGCACCGGCCTGAATGGCTCGAACCCCTGCCTCTGCTGGCTGAATTGAGTTCGGTTCAGAGAGAAAGACAAGTTGGGCCGAAGGCGTCGATGAGAATGCATCTAGCACCTCTTGACACTGCGAATGGTCGGCTACGACGAAGAAAGACTCGTTTCGAGGCGGGAGATAGCTATACCTCGACTTGAGCGCCGAAATGGGTGTTATGTGATAGGATCCGATTAGATGTGCATGGTGGAAAGCCTCATCTGCTCGCAGGTCGAGCACAAGACGATGGCCATTGTATCCTTCTGGTAGTGATGTATAGAGTTGCAGGAGATCGTGGTCCGTCAGCTGAACCTTTGTGTTGCTGAGGCTGTCAGCATGATCAGCAGACATGTGACCTCCATTCGAAAGCGCCGGCGAGGATCACCGAGGGAAGATAGACAAGATGATGCTGAGAGCATACACAGCAAGAGAGCTCCACATTCTTTGTGTAACCAAGGGCAAGACCCTGAATTTTTGAGTCTGCGGCTGCGAAGCATCTTTTCCTGAAAAAGAAATTAAAGCTCGCTCGGTGCATGGCTTGGCAAGGTGGCCCGTCCTCTGCGGTAAAGTTGGCGAATTTTTTTCCATCATCACAACGCACGGTCATATCCTGAATTGGCTGGCCAAGCTGTCACACCCTATCACAAGGTGTCGCTATCCCTGCCTACGCCAACAGCTCCTTGTTGGCCATCACATCGTCAGCAACATCACATCTACTTTCGAGGATGCAGGCTGGCAAGATCGTCCAAAGGCCATCAGGCAATGGCACGCCCATCTTGGCACCTGCTACACCTCTAGACAAACCGTCAGATGCATCCAATCACGGTATCCTTGCTGTAGCTGCTGCCAACGCTGCTGCTGCCTCTGCTAGCGATTCTACACCTGGACCATCACTGCAGTCATCCGTCGTATCTCTCGGCACAGCTACACCAACAGCTAAAGCCGCTTCCGGCTCCGCTCCGACTGCATCAACTCGATCCAAGACAATTGTTCTTGCGGATGCTGGACGTGCACCTTGGTATAACTCAGTTGGAGAACCAGTTCCAGCATACGTCGTTGGAATCGCTGGTGGATCCGCAAGTGGTAAAACCTCGGTAGCGAGAGAGATCCTCAAGAAGCTTCCCAACGTTCCTTGGGTGGCTATCGTCAGTCAAGATGCTTATTACAAGTCACTTTCACCCGAAGAGTCCAAACTGGCATTCGCAGAGCAGTACGATTTCGACCATCCCAACGCCTTCGACTACGACATCCTGAAACAGTGCATCAAAGACCTTCGCAAGGGCAAAGCAGTAGAGATTCCAGTATACAGCTTCGTACAGCATCAACGAACATCGGAGACCAACTACCTTTATGGACCGGCCGTATTGATCGTGGAGGGCATCTTTGTGCTTCATGATCCCGAGATTCGCGACTTGCTCGATCTCAAAGTCTTCGTTCAAGCAGACTCGGATCTGATGCTTGCACGTAGGATCAAGCGTGACATTGTGGAGCGAGGGAGGTCGGTCAACTCGGTCTTGGATCAATATCTTCGTTTTGTCAAGCCTGCTTTCGATACTTTCGTGTCTGCAACAGCTCGACATGCCGACATGATCGTGCCTGGATCGCACAACGAGGTTGCTATCGAGGTCATCAGTCAGCATATGGAGAAGCAGCTTCGCAATCGATCACGTAAGCTTCGTGCGGAGTTCTACAAGACCCCAGCAACACTTTCACAGCAGCAACAACACATCCCGATGAGTCCTTACGATGGTCTCGGATCTGTCAATGAGAGGCGCGCGAGCCAAGCGCACATCAAGCCACTTCTCAATCGCAACGAGTCATACAGCTCAGCTGCACCTAACCTCGCCCGTGGTGCTTCCAGCTCATCCGCAGCAGACGACGCCGGACTGCCGCCCAATGTCATCTTGCTGGCGCAGACACCACAGTTGCAGAGTCTGCTCACCATCTTGCACGATCGATCGACACCCACATCCGAGTTCACATTTGCATGCAAGCGTGTCGGTACACTCGTCGTCGAGCTTGCTACAAGACTGCTTCCACACCGCGAGAAGCAAATCACCATTCACGGTGGACGCAAGCATATTGGTCACGAGCTGAACGTCTCAAGTCTCTGCTCGGTTTCCATTCTTCGTTCTGGTGCAGTGCTTGAGCCTTCACTGCGCAGAGCCTTCCCCGCCATGTCGCTTGGAAGTCTGCTCATTCAATCCAACGAGGAGGATGGCGAACCGCACCTATACGACGTTACACTACCCTCGTTCATTCGTCGCCGAGAGACAGCCGAGAAGTCATGGGTTTTCTTGCTGGACGCACAGATCGGGACAGGTGCAGCAGCATTTATGGCCATCCGAGTACTCTTGGATCACTCGGTCCCGGAAGAACAGATCATCTTTATCACCTTGTTAGCTAGCTCACAAGGTGGAGTTCATGCCTTGAACCGCGCCTTCCCGCGTGTGCGCATTGTTGTCGCCGGTGTCGATCCAGGCTTACAAAAGTTACGCATTCCTTGGGCGACATCGACACGGAGCAGCAGCTCAGCAGCGGCCAAGCACGAAAGTGCCGGTTTGGGTGAGGCTCTGCGACCTAGGAACAACGCACCCGTGGACGAAGACGATCTTGCACCGGGATTTAATCGACGCGAAGATCTGCATCTCTTGGCATCACCGCCATTGCTCAGCATCGATGGTCGGTTTGCAGCAGACAGCGATCAGCAGAGGGAGCAAAGCTCTGGCTTGCAGAGTCAAAGGCAGACCAACCCGACGCAGTCGCCGGCCAAGGGCAGTCGAGTGGTGTTTGCCATCACACCTGGATGCGGTTCGATCGGTGACCGTTTCTGGGGTACTGGTCCAAGGTGATATTCTCCTGACTACATTGGTCTTGATCAATACTGCACCTTCATATACTTGCACACATTAAGCTCTCACGTTGCATCGCAGTTTCGTATCGCAACTTGAATGGAGAAACCGGAAATATTCAATAGTTACGTCAAATGCTGTCGGATTTTGTCTTGGGCATGAGAAACATCACGGATCGCATCGAAGAAGCTCAAAGCTCATCCTCATTGACGAGCTCACCAACGATGCCGTACTTGCCGATGAAGTGACCTTCCCACTCCTTCATGTTCTTTCTGCAATGACAGGGTGATGAAAGAATCAAAGCGTGAGTACGTCTGCCTTTTCCCCTTTTTCGCACGCTCGGGAAGGGGTACTTACACTTCGCTCGGCGTCAAATCCTCCAACTTATCCAACGGCTTATCCAGCGGTGTTAGCATGTCCAAATCAAAACTTTGTTTGGCCATGCCTCGACTTGCGTCTCTACCTGCAAAGTTGCCATAAGGTCCACCTGGACCGTAGAAGTTGGCGCCCTTTGTCACGTCAAAGACTTTGCCATTGATGGCGAGCAAGATGCGATTGCCGTCAGAATCCGAGGCTGCTCCTGTTCCGTCGTAAACGGCGAGCGTGCGAGGTGTGTATCTCGTCCATTCGACTGTGTCAGGGTGTGTGGGTGGCAGGTAGGTGAACCGATCGGAGGGCGCGGTTGCGTGCGAGCGTGCTTCGGCCAGCGTCGGTGTCCAGCGTGACGAGTGAGGCGAGGATGGACGAACGAGAGGGATGACAATGTAAAGGAGAATGAGAAGGAGGACTATGTTGAGCGGGTTCGCGTAGATGGACTCAGCGATGCGTTGCAACGTGTCAAAGGTCGAGGTTGAAGCAGGCTGCCCGAACAGTTGTTGTTTGAGCTTGTCCATCGTGTGCGACGCTGTCAGTGCTGTCAATGACGAAAAAGGTAATGATGATGGTGGTGTGATGAGCAGCAGCAGTGCATGCGTAGGGTCGATGATGGAGCGATGCGAACCTCGAATATCAAAAGCTCAAAATGTAATGACAAAATGCTCAGCCGTCACCTCCAAAATAAGCTTTCTTCTCAGCTCCTAACCTCCACAAAAGTCCGCCTTTGTTTCCGCTTCGCTTGCAACAAACCTTTGCTGAGCTGGTATCTGTCCACTACAGCTCGTTTTTGAGGTCTCCGTTCCGCCCTTCACATACAATTTTGGCAGATATCGACAAGGCACATGTGCGCCAAGCGTGTGTCTCGCTCTCTGTTTGGAGACGTGGTTCAGCCCGACTCCCTGAGCCTCTTTTCTTCGACTTCTTCGGTTCCCTTCTTGCTATGGGCGCTGCACCAAGATTCCGATCTACCAGAAGATTCGGGCATACAATTACTGGTTGATGCCAGTGATGAGGTAGCACCGTCTGATCCCGGCATCACGCCGGAAGCGTTCAGTCTGCGTTCGGAGCAGATAGGTAAAGGAGCTTGCTCGGAGCCAGTACTTCATATTCAGTCGCCTGCCATTCGGAGAACTTTCATCCGCTCTCCTCCCAACGATGAGGACGAGCTCGACATCAGGCTGCCACATATTTCCTTTCAGTATCGGACTACGGGAAGCTCAAGACCCTTCTTCTTCGACGTTGGCGTCCGGGACGAGCAATCACGACGCGCGGACATTCGCATCAGCAGCTTTCAGAACGAGCCCAAACTCCACTATCGGCGTCGGCAAGTCGACGACGGCCAAGGTGAGGGCGTCGCGCAGTATCGTGTGGAGCCGTTGCTCCATCTTCCGCTTGCGATGGCAGCCACACCGCAAGAAGATGAGACAGCGCTCACTGCCTGGCAAGTGCTCACCCTTCCTCTTCACGAGTTAGCGAAGCACCTCTCTGACACGTCCTTGTTGGGCGACAAACATACGAGCTCGAGCAAAGCGGAAGGATTTGGAGCATTTCATTCGATCTCGTTCATCAAAGTGCACGCCAACATGCGGCTTAGAAGGGTGTGGTGCTCGCGAGATCTTCCTGACCATGACCTGCCAGAATTCCAGATATTTTCATAGTCGAGAGCGAATTTAACTGTGGCACCTGTGCGAGCTACAAGTGAGGCCATGGGAGCAAAGCCTGCTCGAATGAGAGACGCTCGTGTGCTCAAGACGGCTTTTCATTGTAGTAAGATAGATGTGCTATGGACCCCGGATACAGTGGTTGGTGTCCGATACATGCGCTTTGATGTGTTGCTGTGTTGCTTTTGGTGAATGTGGAGTTCAGGGGCGATTTTATGCACGCCAAACGTTCCAAACGCGCGGTAGATCCTTGCCCACCTACCATTGGTGTTCAACATTGGCTAGTTCATCGTCTGCGACACCACCACACTGTCTCAAAGCACACCGTGATCAGCATCTCGCAGAGTAGCACCTGAGTGTAGCTGCTAGCGATGTCAGCTAAAACTATTCCGCCAGCCACGTCGACAGAGGAAAAGATCTCAACTGCAGTCGCTCCTCAAGGCGCTGCCGAGCCATCGACCAGGACTACCGATTTGCACTCGTCTTTGACCTCAGGAGTCTTGTCCAAAGATGCGAATCTTCCGCCAGCCAAATTCGTCTTAACAGAGAAGGCACTTGACGATGCGTTTAACGATATCTGGGCCAACAATGCCAACGCTATCTCGCACTGCTATTCCAACACGGATGCGCTCAAGGTCGATTTTACCAGGACCGGGAAGAGGAGCTTCCTCGGAATGATCAGTAAGTGCCGCATTGATAGCTTTGCATTCGCTCAGGCTGTATACTGAGCTCTCCTCACCCTCTTTCCACTCCTGCTGTGGACGACTCGACAGACGACGCAACCAACTCGGTATACAGGATGGTCCAAGGCGCAGTCACCGACTTCTTCCGCCAAACCGTCCTCGACTTCACTTATGGTTCCATCGGCCTCAACGGTCTCGAGAAATACTACGATGATCTCAACAGTCGCGATCCTTCGGAGTCAATTCGTCTGGCCAGAGTCCGCGCGTCTGCCATCGAAAGCTGTCGTCGCGAAGTCGTGCCGGAATCCGAAACTTTGATTGGCGGTTGGACGTTGTGTTCGCCCTTACAACCTAACGCGGTGCAAGCGCTCAAGCTGGAAGAAAAGGTAGCCTTGTTGACGGCCAGGGCTCTGTATGTATGCAGCTACAACTTTGGCAGTGAGAAGCTCAACGAGTTCACCAAGGTGCTTGTCGGGGACATCGTTGGCATTCAAGAAGGTATGTATCGCTGCCTTCGGACACGCTGTCATTCGCTGTAAACGCTGATCGACCCATGTATATGTTTGACCCCGTCACTGTCTACAGGTCTCTATGTCACTTCGCCGCAAGAATCCTCCCACCCAGAAGACAACTGGGGTTTTGTCGTCACCTACCTCAACTCGATCTCGCGTAGCAACACCACCGCGTCAATCAAGAACATCACGACCACCGCCGCCGACACTGCAACTTCTGCCCACATCGCCGAATCAGCGAAGCGTATCTTTGCCTTCCGTGCCATCTCGGACGAGATCGGAGACTCTTCTTCAACCGCATTTGCAAGCAGCAACACCGCTACTCTGAGGTCGCGACACCTGCATCACACCGTCAAAGGAGATTCCGGTGATATGAAGAGAAATGTGCAAGCTCAGGATGACGACGAGGGCGAGGAGGGCTGTGTCACTTCGCGTCAGAAGGTGCGCAGCATTGTGGAGCTGCTGAGGGAGTGCTGTATTGACGCTGGCGCTTTCGATCCTGATGAAGAAACGGCTGGGGGAGAAGAGGGCCTTGTGGTTCACAAGACTATTCAAAGGTACGTATCTCAATCCCAACCCCAGGTCACCTTGACCGCTCCTCGATTGGTGCGAATGCTGAAGCTGACCTTTCTACCTGAGCCTTCGTTTGATACCAAATAGTCTCGACGAGGCCAAAGCGATGATGCCGCTTTTCGGTCCTCTCATTGAAGGCTTGAAACGCCGGCTCTGGCTCTAATTTCTGGTCTTAGCTCACCCATTTCAATCTATACCCATCGTAGTTCTCACCCTTGCTGGCAATCTACACTCGCTTGTGCGTTGAGGACTCCTTCAGATATGCATATGGTGGGAATGTGATGAGCATGTGAAGTCATGATTAAAAGGGTATCTGAGATGACATGAACAAGATCGGAGCGGTCGAGGAAGCGAAACTAGAAATGAAATCACGAGTCAAAAGACGACAACAAGCAGCTAGACGCAAGGACACAC
>JAXQGJ010000304.1:0-28652 GCA_037039655.1 Pseudozyma sp. M118-08B | reverse complement strand
TAATAAAATTCTTTGTCCATTAAATTCCATAAAAGATTATAATTTTAGTGAAAATAATTATGTGGCGCTTATTACATCGCTCGATAACATCACGCTCGGCGACAGCAGGCCGTCTTGGTCTTGCATCGTCTCGATCAACGCTATTCTTCAGTGCCTTGCCTTCATCATCGGCTATTCGTCGTTCCTTCACCAACTTTTCCGGATCTAGGTCGCCGATCGCCTCGACCTCGGCTCTCCCTTCCTCCAAGCTCACATTCTCCCGGCATTCATTGCGCCTTCACGCGCGGAGCTACGCAACACCAGCTGAAGATGGTGACAAGAAAAACTCAGCAAAGGAGCAGGAAGAGGACGACAAGAAGAAGAAGGACTTTGAAGAGTCGGTAGAGCGTGGTCTCAAGGAGGCACGTCAGGGCAAGGCAAGTGGCAGTCTCCCCGAGAACCTCAAGCAGTTCTTTGAGAGCGATGACAAGAAGCCCACAGCTAGCAAGAGCAACAAGGAGACCGAGTCTCGCGAAGAGGAGGACGATGTTGCCGAAAAGAAGAAGAAGAAGAAAGCAGAGAAATCTGGCGCCAACGGTTCGGCAGGTGGCGGACCCAACGGTCAGTTCACTGAAGTCCGTATCAATGCCAACACCATCCTTGCCACTATCGTCTCCACCTACCTTCTCTACCGCCTCACATCGCCAGATCAGCCCAGCCGCGAGATTACCTGGCAAGAGTTCCGCACCGCCTTCCTTGACAAGGGGCTTGTAGACCGCCTCGTCGTGGTCAACCGCTCCAAGGTCAAGGTCTATCTCCACTCGAACGCCACCGGATCCATGTACCCATCGTCTGGCACCGCAAGCACCTCTGCTAGCGGCAGTGGACACGCCGCCTACTGGTTCAGCGTCGGCTCCGTTGAGGCCTTCGAGCGTCGTCTCGATGAGGCCCAGCGTGAGCTTGATATTCCCGGTAACGAGAGGATTCCTGTCGCCTACCATGAGGAGATCTCGACCGCTTCGACCCTTCTGCACTTTGCTCCCACCCTGCTTATCGCTGGTCTCCTTTTCTGGATGTCGCGAAGAGCTGCCGGTGGTGCCATGGGCGGAGGTGGCGGTGGCGGACCTGGCGGTATCTTTGGTATCGGTAAGAGCCGGGCCAAGATGTTCAACCAGGAGACCGACGTCAAGACCAAGTTCAACAACGTAGCTGGTATGGACGAAGCCAAGGAGGAGATCATGGAGTTTGTCAACTTCCTCAAGAAGCCAGAGAAGTACGAGAAGCTCGGTGCCAAGATTCCTCGTGGTGCCATCCTTTCGGGTCCTCCCGGTACCGGTAAGACACTGTTGGCCAAGGCTACCGCTGGTGAGGCTGGTGTGCCTTTCTTGTCCGTCTCGGGTTCCGAGTTCGTCGAGATGTTTGTCGGTGTCGGTCCCAGTCGTGTTCGAGACATGTTCGCCAACGCCAAGAAACACGCTCCTTGCATCATCTTCATCGATGAGATCGATGCCATCGGAAAGAGCCGTGGTAAGGGTGGCAACTTTGGAGGCAACGACGAGCGTGAGTCGACGCTCAACGAGTTGCTCGTACAGATGGACGGTTTCGGAACCGAGGAGCACGTCGTCGTGCTTGCTGGTACTAACCGACCTGACGTGCTCGATGCCGCTTTGATGCGTCCCGGTCGTTTCGATAGACACATTGCCATCGACCGACCTGACATCTCGGGTCGAAAGGACATCTTCCTCGTCCACCTCAAGCCCCTCACCCTCCATGCCGACACGCACAAGGACTTGCTCGCCGAGAAGCTCAGTACACTCACTCCCGGATTCAGCGGTGCTGACGTCGCCAACGTTTGTAATGAGGCTGCTCTCATCGCTGCTCGTGGCGGCGCCGAATCGATCGAAGAGCACCACTTCGAGATGGCTATTGAGCGAGTCATTGCTGGTCTCGAAAAGAAGTCGCGCGTTCTTTCACCAGAAGAGAAGAAGACCGTCGCTTACCACGAGGCTGGTCACGCCGTCTGCGGTTGGTTCCTCGAGCACGCCGATCCTTTGCTCAAAGTCTCCATCATCCCTCGCGGTGTTGGTGCTCTTGGTTATGCTCAGTACCTGCCCAAGGAGCGATACCTCTTCTCGACCGAGCAGCTCATCGACCGGATGTGCATGACCCTCGGTGGCCGTGTTTCGGAAGAAATCTTCTTCACCACCATCACCACCGGTGCTCAAGACGATCTGTCCAAGATCACTCGCATGGCTTTCGAGATCTGCGCTTCATACGGTATGAACAAGGAACTCGGTCCCATCTCGTACCGTACGGAACAAGAGAGCATGCACAAACCCTACTCGGAGCGAACGGGTGAGATGCTCGACTTTGAAGTACGAAAGATGGTGGCCGAAGCACACAAGCGTACCACCCAGCTTCTGGAGGATCACAAGGGCGACGTTGAGAAGGTAGCACAGTTACTGTTGAAGAAGGAGGTCATCACGAGGGAGGACATGAGGAACCTTTTGGGTCCTCGACCATTCAGTCATGCCGACGAAGCCGATCAGTACCTCGACAAGAAGGGCAGGTTGAAGAGGAAGGGCGAGATCAGCGCTCCTCCACCGCCGCCGGAGGAGATGCCTACGCCGGGACTGGCAACGAGTAAGGTTGAGCACGACAAGTTTTAGCCTGTACGAACATAGTCAAGTTGTTTTGCACCACCATTCATTTTTCGATCCATCTCAATTCGTGTATTCTTATACAGTTTCGGTTTTCGTGATTCAATGATCAGCAGATTTTAATTCAGCAGACGAGTAGATGGGTGCAGGAAGATTTGTACGGGATGGTGTTGCTTTGAGGTTTGCGAAGATGAAAGACAAGACAGGCAGTGACTGAGAAAGAAATGTGGACGATAGGAGCGATGGAGTGAAGGCGAAGTGGAGCGGGCGGAGGGCAGGGGACGAAGCGATGCTTCTTTCAAGAAGGCAGCGAAAGAAGCGTGGAGGTTAAGAAAAGAGATTATCGAGAGCCACCAGCCTTGCGGATGTTGGGAGACTGGGAGATCGACATGCTCTCCCACTTCTTGACTGCTGAACCCACTACGGAAGCCGACGTTGTCGCCGAAGCTGACTTTTTACGCGCATCTTTTTTAGTCTCACCAACGTTGAGGTTTGCCATCATGACGACGGGGGTTAGGTCTTGAGAGAATGCTTCGTTGAGGTGAAAGATGCGTTTGCTCGTTGAGGAGGAGGGGAGGCCTGGTGCTGGTTCCCTCTGCGCCTCGTCCTTCTTGGTTTCGGATGGGGTGAGGTGAGGGTTCGGGAACTCGGTAGCGAGGTTAGAAGAGGAAGTGAAGAATTGCGAGTCTAGGCGACGGTCGAACCCTACTTCTTCTACTTCTCGCGCTGGCTCGTACTTCGCCGGAGAGGAAGAAACAGGAGCGGTGGTAAGGGGCGCGGAGTCAAAGTCCCAGAAGTTTCCATCTGTAGCCGGTTCCTGACCGGCTGCGGCTTCGGGGCTCGCATGGACTTTCTTGGGCGAGGAAAGGGTAGCTGTTCTGCCGTTCTTCGTGGGAGACTGCGAAGGAGCCCGAATGGCGTTTGAGCGGGAAATCGTCGCCGCGCTTGCACTTCTCTCATTTGAAGCTGGCTCGAAGGAAGACTGACGCACAGGTGCAGAAGGAGAAATGAATGCTCCAGCCATTCCGTACCCCGAAGTTGCACCTCCTGTTGGAATCGGTGCAGCTGCCGTAGCAACCGCAGCAATTGACGTCGAAGACCTGATGGCCGTAGGCGCACTCAACTGCGGCAATTGCAAAGGAGGCAGCAAGGGTGCTGTCTTCAACTTGGGACTCTCCAACCAGTCCGTCAAATGATACGGCAGTGCACATCCTGCCTGTTGAGCCAGACTCATGTATCTCGCCAACTCCAAGTGCGTTGTTTCGTAGTAATGTGTCGAAGCCCTCCTCAACGTAGCCAACACTCGTTCGATCCCGGAGGCAAAGAGGTTCTCGTGAAATTCACGTGCTGTCATGGCAGGTCGTGGCAGTTGATGTCCTTTCACCTGGATGAGGACGTTGGCAACAGCGTTGACTAAGCGGAGGTGAGCGGTGAGGTAGGCCATCGCCTCAAATTCCACTCCACCCGTCATACCTCCAGGCACTTTAGGCCCTTTGATCGAGTCGATTCGATCTTGCAACTCTTCGAAACGCCAGAAGAAGTTTTGAGAGTGACAAAAGATCCAAAAGTAGTCGCGGCAGACGCCGGAGATTTCGTTAACGTACGTCTTGAATGGGCGAGGCGTGTGAGTCTGCTTGATAAAGTCAACGACAGCTTCCTTGGCAGGGTCCGAGGGGTTCTGCAGGAGCTCAAGGAGGTAGTTGAGGGAAGAGTGCGAGTGGGATTGAGAAGCAGGTAGTTGCAGGTCGAGAAGGATGGCCAGGAGCTCGATCATGAGTTTGCGAGTGGGAAGATCGCCAGGCTTCTTCTCGGAAAAGAGGAGGTCGACCAGCTGACGGAAGGGACGAGGGGCACAGGAAGCCAGGGCGTTGCGGCCAACTTCGGTAGTGCTCAAAGCGACAAAGCAGCGTAACAGCTCGTGAAGCAGCATGTCATCGTGCTGTTCTTCTCGCCATTCCATGGCCAGCAGCTCGTCCAGACGTGTAAGCATGGCATCGTAACCACCGCAATCCGGTCCAATGAAAGTCGAGATCCAAGCCGGGGATTCAGCAGCCAGGACAGCACGCATTCTCTTGACGCGTGCCACGTCGATGCGACTGGCATCGGTGCACTTGAGCATGGTGGCAAAGCTGTCAGGTGTTTCCTTGCCGAAGGAAGCCGCAAACTCCTTACCAAAAGACATGGACCGAGGTCGGACAGTGGGCGCTGCGCTTCCACTGCCGCCAGTGACGGAAGCCGCGAGGGAGATGAAAGAACCACCTTGACCAAGATTTGGCGTCGACTTCTTGAACGCATCGCGGATGGCGCTACGCGACGTATTGGAAGGCTGCTTCGTATGACCAGAACCTGTCGAGCCAGAGTCCATGGACCCAGCAGACACTTGGCGAGGGGGCCCGGCTCCAAACAGCTGAGCTGTGTTCGGGGGCGCCATCAGCTCGTCCGAGTTGCGAGGTGGGGCAGCATTGTTCTGGAAAGAGGTCTGGTCGTGGAGGGGAGAAGACGGGTAGATGACGGAGCCTGGTCGACTTGCGGGTCGTCCTTTGAGCAGATCCGGGATGGGCATGCGAGCCGTCTTGGTTGGTGAAGAGGACAAAGTATCTTCGATTCCAAAGGCCGCCAGGCTGAGGGTAGCCTGGCCCTGCAGCATGGAAGCCTTGACGGTACAGCTGAGGCTCAGCAGCTTGCGGCGCAAGTCTGGCTGAACCTGAAGCTCATCGAGGAGATCGAGAAAGTCGGCATCGATTTGTTCGGGCGTGCGTGTTGCGGCATACGATTGAGGAACAGCAGACTGGTTGTTGAGGGTGTCAGTCTTGTCCTTGCCAAAGAGTCGGCTGCGGCTTCGACTACGGCTTCGAAGACCCTTTTTCGTGGGACTGGAAGAGGAGCTGAGCTTAGAGCGTGAAGCTCGATCAGCGTCGTCGGGTGAGTTGCCACGAAGACGATACTTGGGATCTATAGGCATAGGCTGAGCGCAAGAGGCGGCAGCTGATCTGCCTCGCTCTAACTGCTGTACTTGTGGCGAGAGAGGTTCATTCTCCTTGCCTCGGTAAGGGTCTGAGGAAGAGGAGCCACCAGAATGATGACGAGAGTATTGACCGGGTCGGATACGAGTAGAATCCATGGGAATGGCAGTGGCCATGGTGACGAGCAGAATGGCCTCAGCAGCGTAACGTGCTGCCGCTGAGCCGTCTAGGAAATGGGGCTGAGGATGAAGTTGGTATAGCGGTACAGAGTGCCGATGATGGCGATCGTGAAGAGAGGTTGACGAGAATGAGGGGGAGAAGGAGGAGGTCTCGCTTATTGTGGAAAGAAGCCAGCTTGAATCTGAAACCGAATTAGGCAGGCAAGGTAACAAGCAGGGTTCGACGGGACGGGGCGCAGAACAAGCTTTGTGTGCATGGAGCTGGAACAGCTGGGCGTTGCAGGTGAGCAAGCTGCGCAGCGACTGACACCAACACACACATTAATGTCTCTAGGGCTGTCTCGACAAGGGTCTTCAGGTAGAAGAGTTGCGCACAGACGGTCACTCGTATGTCTGTGCCGGAAAAGGTACGCCAAGCTTGGCAGATACACACACACAAACCCGAACCGCTTGCCGTCTTTTGGTAAAATGACACTCTACGCAACTCAAAAAGGGCGTGTACCGCGCTCTTTCATCACGTGCGATTCGCTCGTCATGAACGTCCCACTCCCTCGTACAGCACGCGTGATATCGTGTGGTCTTTGCAAGCTTTGTCCAAGGCATGATAAAAGTACATCTATGGAGGGACCTGTATAGTAGGACAAGACGAATAGGATCTTGTCAGATGGCATCTTAGAAACAGCCAGCCCTGAAATATGTGAGATTGAAGTCTCACACACCGAGCCAGCTTCGCAAAAAAGGTGCCACGTGAGGTTGCGAGCCGAAAGAGCGCGTCTGAGCTGCAAATTGTGCGCATGTGTTGGAGTTTGACTCAACATCAACACTCTGTGCTCTTGTGCCTCTGACATGTCCAACTCTGCACACCTGGCTGCACCCTGGTCTTTGAGCCTTCCTGTCAAGCAGACAAGAACAGAACATGCCCCTGCTCCGACCATTCGTCATGATAGCGCAAAGAACAAACCATTCGACCTACTGCGTCCAATACGCAAGTTCGGGGTTGAGACATACTTCTACCACCATATCTGTCCCTCACTGGCCCCTCGCTTCCCACCCGCACTTCACTTGGTCATCTCATGCTACTCGCATTGTCTTACTGCAACAGTGTCCAAGATCCTCGAGCTCTAATCTGTATCTCCTGCATACTGTCTTTGCTGACTGGCTCAGCTCTTGCAGCCGTGTCTTTGTACAGCAGCTAAGTCCACTTCATATCGACGCTCAAGTGACCGAGAGCGCCACCTGCTGTACCGTAGCATAGACCCACCGTAGTATCAACCGAGACGCATCACGCGAGCTCAAGTCTGCATCATGTTCCGCTTCCGATCCTCAAGTTCATCTTCCCCTTCCCAAATCCCTTCCCCTCGCAAGTCAACCCGACCTAGCCTTTCCACCAGCAGCTCTGCTTCCTCTGTTCAGTCCGCAACAGAGTCTCTTCCTTCAAACGCAAGCAACAGCAGTATCCTTTCACTCTTGCAAGCCCACACTTCCGTGTCCACGTCATCTTCCCTCTCATCAGCGGTCTCGCCCGCGACCTCGCTTTCATCTCTGCCATCACAGCCTTGCCTCACTGCACAACCTGTCTCTCCTGCTAGCAGACCCCAAGCCGACCCGAGCAAGGCAGCTGTCAGCCGGGCACGCGCCTCCATCTCTTCGCCTCGAAAGCAGCCTCCTCATGCGTCGATCCAGACTCGCAAGTCTACTCTTTTGACTTCACCTCGCGCATCAAGAACCAATACAACCACCACCAATTCACCTATCTCTCCCAACCCGGCACGTCGCCGTACGACCATCACCAACGCTACCTCTCAGCATCGTATCTCCAACGCTGCAATCATGGCCAAGAAGGCCAAGGTGGGCTCTGCCGCCAAATCTTCACCTTTCACAAAGCCAGCTTCAGCAACGAAGGATGATCAGACCACACTCGAGTCCGAGTCATCTCAAACAACTACCAGTGTAGAGTCTGGCCTGGCTACGGTGGACGAAGCCGAAGCTTCCACTTCCTTGAGCCCTATCGCATCACCTACCAAAGCAACCAGCATGACACCATCGTCAACCGCAGAGTCCAAGCAGAGTGTCGTCGTCTGCGTTCGCATGCGCCCTTCTCGAGCCTCTACTTCTACCGTAGATCCACCCGTGTGGAACTGCGACTCGAGTAAAAACCAGATCCTGCCTACAGAGCACCACCCTGCTATAGCAAAGAGGACCACATCATCAGAGCGAGCAGGCGCAGGCGCCTCCATCGCCGTAGCCCCTTCAGCCAACGACCTTGATGGCGATGACGCTGCTACCTCGACCTATCGCTTCCAGTTCGATAAGCTCATCACAGGCAGCCATGGTGACAGGACATTGTTAGGTGGGCAGTTTGACTGGGGCGGTCGCCTCCTAAAATGTAACGGAGGCGCCCAAAGGTNGTCGAGCAGGGACGAAAGTCGGGCTTAGTGATCCGGTGGTACCTCGTGGGAGGGCCATCGCTCAACGGATAAAAGCTACCTCGGGGCTGATGCCTCCGCTAACGTAAACACTCGCGTATGCTATCATCATTGACCATCATAATTTTTATCTCACTTTCATGCTGTTTGATGCAAACAAGCTTTCGGCAGCGATCTTATGCAATACACCGTGCCGAATGAAAGTGATCAATGTCGGCCCGAAGCTATCATGGACTGCAATGCTGTATGCAAGGCGTTGTCTGCAACGATGTCCAAGTGCACCGGTGAACTCGCCTCTTCTCTGATCTGGATGCAGGCAAGGCTGGGCTAATGCAGAGCGTGTACCCGATTCAATCGTCTTTTCAGCTCGATTCTTTCAAGATGCCATGCGGAACACGCCAAGCCGCACGCTAAAGAGCATTTAAGCTATTGGCTTGACTTTTGACTTAGCGTCGTTCCTTCTCAGCTCGGAGCTAGAGTTGAAGGCGTGGCAGTCTAATCCTTGCTCGGACTTATTCTTGCTACAGAAGCTGGTATGAGCCCAAACAGTGCTAGGCGCGGCTGCGATGACAATACAAGGAGGACAATACAACGAGGGAAAGGGAAAGGGGGAAAGAGAAGCATGAAAGAACTAGAGGCGGCGCAGTGCTGTACGTTGTGCGTCACATCCAATGCCGCCGGGTGTAGCCAAGAAGCCTTATGCGAGCTAGGAATCTGCAGGTTTATGCATCCAAGTTCGATTTCGATGCTACACTCTCGCTTTCACCAAATTTCCACACAATGCGCTTTCGTCAAGCCATCGACATCACACTCTCGAGATGGTGGGTGGAAGCAATTGGTGGGCAACACATACTGCGGATTTGCTCTGGCACAGATGAAGCCTGTCACGACGTCCGATGTTGGAAAGACCCAAGGACCGAAGTGGAAGACGCCGAAATCTGACGCATGGTATCGGAACTGAGCGATGGGAGATTTGGTGCCCGATCGACCGATGCCGCCTGACCTCACTCGCTGTGCTTCACCTTGACGACGGGATAGACAAACTATCTTAAGCATCTATGCTTTGCACCCATCGACGCTGCTTCATGGCAGTGTTCACTATGAGATGAATGAGATCCGCAATCCCGCTTCCGAGCAAGCTGATCATGATGACAATGTACGAGGCTGCGGATGTGCGCGACGAAGATCAGCGGCAACCGGGGCTAGCCACACACAGCGCCAGTCCAACGCAAACAAGCCTGCAACTCTATAAAAGCTTGCACAGCCTCTTCTTAAGCTTTCAAAGGTACTAAAAGCGATATTCGAACCTTGGTGCGGAAGGCCATTCAGGTTGTTCTGCAAGCAGCTGCTCCATCAAGACGATGCAGCTTAGGGAGCAGAAGGATACGAGTTGAACGCCAGCCGAGCCGAATAGAGCGTAGAGAAGGGTATCGATGCACCTCTCGCCAAGAAGTTCCTTGAGTACATCGACGAACGTGGGCTGACTTGGCACAGCACCGGTCAACGAAATGTGTAAATCCGCGGAATCGACCCAAGACCTTCGAACTTCGGGGAAGTCTTTACATGAATGGCAGCCGCAAATAAAGCATGATTCCACAGAGTTGGCACACAATAGCTCAACGAGAAGCTCCACAGGAACGAGTCTCTTCGACCCACAAAGTTGAGGCTGTCGGGAACAGTGCAATCGAATCGGATCAACTCCTGCACAGCACAGCAGCTGACTTTGTCGATGTTTGAGTCGTCAGCTGCCGTCACCAACGGAGAAGTTGGGGCCCGAATAGTGACACACGCAACAAGCATTAGACCAGCTGATCCGAACAATCTTGAATGCATAGAATTGATGCACCGGTCAACTCGTACAGGCCACTCCATCTGTCCCATCGCTTGGACCATATCATGGATCAGAATACTCGGACGCGAGTCAAACGTCTCGTTGTCTGTTCTATGCCAAGCCAAGCTACTGTATCGATTGTTTCAGTGTCTGCACTAAAATTGCGGGGTTTCAATGCTGTACGGATTCTTTGATCTTCGCTTCTGTACATACCAACCCCTAGCACAGCCTCTAATGCAAGTCTCGCTTTCGCAATCGTGGTAAACATGGGTCCGTCTCTTAGCGATCTATGTGTCACGTCAGTATGTCGACATTGTAATGATGAGCTGTGATTTCAGTAGCGTCGATGCCAAGAAGAGTGCGGAATGACAGGGACAAGCAGGAAGGCTGGTAGTTGCTTGCTTGGCAGCTGAAAGTAGTCTCGCTTCGAGAAACCGCCTACCGGAGACACGTGCTTGAGCCAGACAAGCACGCGAGCGAACGAAATTAAAGCTCTTTGTTACGTCTTTCATCAGCACATTGCCTTTTTCGCGAACGTCGAATCAATGTTGGAGGAAGATTTCAAATTGAGGGATCGAAGATCGGGTCAAGCCCTACCAAATCTGGTCGATCCTCAACCCTCAGCCCTCAAGGTTGCTTCACCCTTTTGCCCTCGCTCATTACCATACTTTCCTCGCCTTTGCTCGCCTGCGTTGTCTATCTTCTTGAAGCCTTTGTTTGCCTTGCCCCCTGCACAGTCTGTATGTGGGCCGAGGGTATCGTCTTCGCTTCCCACTTCGCCGACCCTCGCTCTCGCCTTTTCATATTGCCCTCCGCGACAATCACCTTGTCCTCACACCCTCGACCCTTGTTCTTCATTTCTTTCGAACGTTGTGAATTCGCTCGCAACCCTCACGGCCACACTGGCGATTGGATCGCTTGACTGTCCTCCGTTGCTTGAAAGCAGAAGCTAATTCGCGTTAAGCTCGTCCAATCGCCGCCCTCCCTTCCTTTGTACTGTCTGTGTGTGTGTGTGTGTGTGTGTGTGTGTGTGTGTTGTCAGCTGTCAAGCACTGCATCGACCGCCGCTTCATTTGCCTTTGGCATGTCGGATCTGCGCAACCCCATTCGTAGTCCGCGTCCGCCACTTCTCCCCACCGTCAATGCGCAAAACCCCATACCCTGTACCCTTGTCCTCCCATTCGCAGTTGCTGATTGCCCACCACCATTGCATTCCCCTCAACCCTTGTACTTTACCCTGCACAATCTCCAATCAGCTCGACTCTTGCTGCTTGCCTGTGCTTCCGTTCCGCGAAATCAGACAAGGATGTGCACTTTCACCCACTCGACCTCTCACCATCCCCTTCTCCCCTCGTAAAAATTTTACCAGCTCCGCCGGCCGTGACAGCGGCAAACAATGGCTACGCAGTGCAATGACCCTTCATCCCTTGCCCTCTCTCCTGCCTTCTCGCTGCTTCGCTCTTTTCTCCGTCAGCTTCTATGCAAGCATGCATCCCTTGACATCTGCACGCTTGAGTGGAAGTTGGGCCAGAGCATCTGGGCGTATGACTAGCCCAACCGCGTCCACATCGCCACTTAAGATGTCGTACCCCTCTTCCTCTTACTGCCCTTCAATGATCGGCTACAGTGCCTTTGCGACAATCGCGGCTTCCATTGACGTTCCTGATCCATAATCGCTTGCTGATCTTTTTCGCTGTGTTCAATCTGATCTGACCGCCTCTGAGCGCCCCCTGCACTGCGTGTGCATTACCCTCTCACCCTCGTGTTCATGCTCATCGCCTTTAGTGGGTTTGACTTGCATACTTGCTCACTTACACTGTGCGCAACTCATATCGTTTCCCTCAGCCGCTCAACGTGGTCATCGGCAGCAAAATCCCTCAACCCTCAACCCCTCTTGTGTCTTTGCTTATGCGCTCATTGCGGTTCTGCGTCGCACAAAGCTCTCTTTCTTCTTTCTCCTTGACTTTCAGGTAGTTGATGTTCTTGCGGCCTTTGCAGAAGCGACGCTCAGTTGCCACTTGTCTGATCTAAAGCTCCGCTCCGCCTCGCCGTACCACAGACTTTGTTCGCCGTGCTCCCGAGCCCTCTCTCCGTATCAAGAAGTGCTGAGCCTTGATCCACCTCGCCGAAGACTATATAGACTCACTCCGATTGTCGAGTTTCTTTCTATCCATTCCCTTGTACCTTTATCCTCCCTACCTCTTCGTCCTCATCATCTCTCCTCGGCCTCGGCTTGACATCGTTCTTCCCTGCTCGATTGATTCCAGCCTCCTTCACCATCATGTCCGACTCCAAGTCCGTTTCCGACTTCGACGTCGAGAAGGATCACTCCCGCGGCACTCCTTCCGCCGAGTCGCACGTCGAGAAGCTTGAGGCAGGCCCCTCGGCCGCCCCTCGTGTCGATTTTAAAGTTCCTCGCACTCAGACTCAGCGCACTCACATCCCTATCGGTTTCCGTACACTCAGTATCCAGGTCTATGAGTCGCAAGGTCTCGAAGGTACCAAGGGCGACAAGTCTGCTGATCTCTCAGATGCCGACTTTTTTGGTTCACTCGATTTCCACACCGTTGACCCTGATGCGCTTGCTCAGCGTTTCAACGTTCACCCTGACTCCGGCCTCGATACCCCTGCCGCCACGCGTCGTCTCGAACGCAACGGCAAAAATGTCTTGACACAGAAGAAGAACCAATACTGGAAGAAGCTCTTCAACTACACTTTCGGCGGTTTCTGCTCTATTCTTTGGATCGGTGTCATCATCTTCTTCATCTCGTGGAGGCCTCTTGGCAACCCTCCCCAGGCCTACAACTTGGCGCTCGCCATCGTCGTCTTGATCGTCATCTTCTTCCAGGCTCTTTTCAACGCTTTCCAGGATTGGTCGACGCAAAAGGTCATGAACTCGATCCTCAACCTTTTGCCAGAAAACGCTGTCGTCATCCGTGACGGTGAACACAAGTCCATCTCGGCTACCGAGCTCGTCGTTGGTGATGTTGTTGTTCTCTCCACTGGTAACAAGGTTCCTGCCGATATGCGAATCGTCAAGGCCTCCGCCGACCTCAAGCTCGACCGATCAATCCTCACCGGTGAATCCGAGGAGATTCCCGGCACTGTCGAGCCTACCGAGGCCAACTTCCTCGAGACCAAGAACATCGCTTTCCTCGGTACGCACGTTTGCAATGGTAACGCCACTGGTATTGTTGTGCTCACTGGTCAGCGCACTGTTATGGGCCGCATCAACAAGCTCACGAACGATGACAAGGAAAGGTCCACCCAGCTTCAGAAGGAAATCTCGCGTTTCGTCTTCATCATCATCGGTCTCACAGTCACGCTTGTCGTCATCATGCTCGTCGCTTGGCTCGCTTGGCTTCGTAAGGACCACCCTGGTTTCCTCAACACCGTCGGCATCCTCACCAACTTGATGAGTCTCGTCGTCGCTTTCATTCCTGAAGGCATGCCCGTCGCTGTCGCCCTTACTCTTTCGTTGATTGCTCGCCGCATGCGTGACGTCAAGGTGCTCCCCAAGTCGCTTTCGACCGTCGAGACCCTTGGTTGCGTCAACGTCATCTGCTCGGACAAGACCGGTACTCTTACCGAAAACAAGATGTCGGTCAACTCGATCAGCTTTGTCGACCAGGAGGCTACGAGGAACGACATCGCCAACATTGAAAAGTCGTCTGCTTTCGAACAGCTCAAGAAGGGTATGGCTCTCTGCAACGATGCCTTCTTTGACCCTTCGAACGAAGCCCTCTCGCCTGCCGAGCGCACTGTCCAGGGTAACGCAACCGATGCTGCTGTCCTCCGTCTTTCGGCTTCGCTTTCCGGTTCGGAGGAGATCAAGGCTTCTTACCGTCGCGTCTACGACATCCCTTTCAACTCGAAGAACAAGTTCATGCTTACCGTCATGCGATCCAATGAGGAGACCAACGCGACTTCGGCCGACGAGATGTTTGTCAAGGGTGCTCCCGATGTCTTGATGCCCCGCATCTCGCACTTCTACTCCGCTGTCGATGGTGAGGTCAAGATCTTTGACGAGACTGCTCGCTCGCAACTTGTTCAGGTGCAGGAATCGTGGGCTCGCCGCGGTGAACGTGTCATCTTGCTCGCCAAGCGTCAGTTCAACGCCGCTTTCAAGCCTGGTACAAGTGACTACGAAGAGGAGGTTGCTAACGCCAGTGAAGGCGAGCTCGTTGTTATTGGTTTGCTTGGTATCATGGATCCTCCTCGTTCGGACATCCCCCACACTGTTTCCGAATGCCGCAGGTCAGGATCGCGCTTCTTCATGGTTACTGGTGACTTCTCCCTCACTGCTGCTGCTATTGGTAAGATGGTCGGTATTTTCACCCACAACGGCGAGCCTGACCGCATTGTCGAGTTCGAGTCCAAGGGCCGCTTCAACACGGATGGTCCCGTTCTCAGCGAAAAGGCCATCAAGAGGCAGAACGGACCCAAGAATCTCATCGAGGCCAGCTTGCTTGTCGAGGGTAAGGAAATCCCCGCGGTCACCGAGGAACAGTGGGATGTCATCTGCCGCTACGAGGAAATCGTCTTCGCCCGTACCACTCCCGAGCAGAAGCTTCGCATCGTCAACGAGCTCCGTGACCGTGGATGTGTCGTTGCCGTCACTGGTGACGGTGTCAACGATGCCCCGGCTCTCAAGGCTGCCGATGTCGGTATCGCTATGGTCTCTGGCTCGGATGTCGCTATGGAAGCTGCTGACCTCGTCCTCATGGGTGACTTCAGCTCCATCGTTCAGGGTATCAAGCTTGGTCGTCTCGTGTTCCAGAACTTGCAGAAGGTCATCTCGTACTTGCTTCCTGCCGGTTCGTGGTCCGAGGACTGGCCTGTCATCCTCAACGTCTTTTTCGGTGTCCCTCTTCCTCTCAGCTCGTTCCTCATGATCATCATCTGCTGTTTCACCGACTTGGTCTGCTGTCTTACCCTCATCTTCGAGAAGGAGGAGTTCGACTTGCTTTCGCTCGAACCCAGGAACCCCAAGACCGACCACTTGGTCAACAAGGCCATCTACGGACAGAGCTACCTCTTCATCGGTATGATGGAGACGCTTACTGCTCACGCCATGTTCTTCTTCTACATCTACAAGTACGCCCACATCCCCGTCAAGGACATGTTCTTCGCCTTTGAGAAGTTCGGAGACGGTTTCCACGGCTACACCTTGGACGAGCTCAACCAGTTCCTTGCCACCGGTCAGTGTGTCTACTTTGTCACCCTCGTCATTCTTCAGTGGGGTAATTTGCTCTCGGTCCGCAACAAGCGTCTGTCCATCTTCCAGGCCGACCCTATGCGCAAGGAGCGTCGCAACCCTTACCTCATCGCCGGTCCTGTTGCTGCTTTGATCATCGCCATCTTCGTCACCGAGGTCAAGGGCATCCAGAACCTGTTCGGTACCGCTTCAATCCCCGTCGAGTTCTGGCTTATTCCTTTGCCCCTCGCTATCGGCATCCTGGCCATGGACGAGATTCGCAAGTTGCTCGTCAGGACTTTCCCCAAGAGCGTCATCGCCAAGATTGCTTGGTAGATAATCTCGCACAGGCTTTTGCTTGAGATAACTTTGTAACGATTCATGAGATAAGGGGACCTTTTTTACATGACCTGGTAGATTCACGGTTAGATGAAGGATTATACCCTTGCACTGAAATGTACTTTGCAAATGGATCCTTCCACTCAACTCCTCTTTCTTGCGCTTCGATGGCTGTGTGAACGTCTGAAATAGTTCAAACTGACTGAAATTCCATTGAGCTCGCCGTCATCACCACACCGAGTGAAAAGCGCGGCTCAGTCACGTGTCGAGTGGCGCGTAGGACCTTGCTGGCTGCACCGACCGAAATGACGTGTTCCTCGGCAGAGACTCGCTCTCCTCAGCCGCCGAACGGCCTTCGGCTGTCGAACGCAAAATTCAGGTGCATCTGCCAAATTGATAAGATGGAAAGCCAGAGAGCCTCAGAGGTACCGATCAGAGACCGCCACAAAGCTGGCAACAAAGACTGTTTAGAATGCGGTACAACGTTAATTGACAGAAAGCAGGTCCTCTCTCCAAACGAATGACATGGTGACGCTGTTCGAAGTGGAGTGTGCATTACTCTACATGAGGCAAAAGGACAAGAGATACGGAAGCGAGACGTGCAAATACATGATGATGACGGAGCGCGCGCGAGCGCCATACGTCGGATCAAACAATCGTGACTGGCTAGGCATGATAGAACAGAAAATGAAGATGAAGGGGTATGTGGGTGTTAATCCAAGGAAGAACGACGAGTGCAAAATTCCTGAGCAACGATTCCGTGAGAAGAGAATATAAAAAGATGTAGTGTCCATGTGTGAAGAGAAAGAGCATCTATCTAGAAGGAAGCAATGTTCCTGGAACGAGAAGCGGACCCAGCTTTAATACGCCCGACTGCTACCCTTGTGACTGGGTGAGCTGGGCCATTGTTGCTGGTGATATTGATGTTGGTGCTGATATGGGCTTTGCAAGTAGCCAGGTTGTTGCTGGTAGTACTGCTGTGTTTGTTGCGGGTTGGGCGAGTGCATCGTCTGCGGTTGCTGAGGATGGTACTGATACTGGGCCGGTGCATATTCGTACAGCTCTGGTTGCACGTTCGCATAGTTGTTGAATGACTGCGAAGGGTGCACCTGCTGACCATGACTGACCGAGGTCATGGGGCTCTCCCAGCCGTGCATGTGAGGCGACTTCTGGTAAGCAGGGTACGAGGTAGAGCTGTCATCTGCATCCCTCTCGAGCAAAGGGTGGTCGTCGTGACGCGGAGGAGCCCTGAGGAGAGCAGCAGCACGGGCCTTGCGGGCCTTGGACTTCTTAGACGAGCGAACGCAGCACCAGATCAAGAGACCGAGCAAGACGAGCAAGAAGGCACCACCGCCGGCACCGATAGCGATGATGGCCGTGGTGCTGAGGGGACTGTCGACCTTGAAACCGGAGGTAGCCTTGAAGGTCGGGGCAGCTTTGCTACCGCCGCTTCCGCTTGAGGATGAGCCGTTGCCTCCTTCGGTTGACGTGGCAGCAAGGTTCTCGCAATTGGCGGTGTTGACAGTCTCGCGGCCAAGTCGGAAGGTGCTAGCAACAACCACCTGGCTGTCTCGGACAGGGACGGTAAGAGTCCCGTCGGAGCCAACAGTCATGGTCCAGGCGGTGCCGTTAACGGTACGAGGTTGACCGGTGCCGGAGGTCTCGTAGCTGATACCGTTCCACTGGACATTCTCGGTGGCATCAGCGCCGCTAGCGTAAAGGACGGAGAGGTAAACGGTGCGACCAGCGAGGCCAGGCAAGCTCACGATGAAGTTCTGGTAGCCAGGGTTGCCGCTGTACGAGTAGTAGGGGTTAGTGTTGATCATGACAATCGAAGTCAAAGCGTTGCCGCGGTAGACCGAGTAAGCAGCAAGACGGTTCTGGTACTGGCTGGGTTGGTTGCTGAGAGAGATCTGGGCAATCTTGCTGTTGCAAGAAGCGCCAATAATCTGTGCCCATGCAGCCCAGGCGTAGTAGGTGGGTCGAACGTGGGGACCTTTGCCGTCGAAGTTGTTGGTCTGCCATGGAGCAGCCAACGAGTACTGAGTCATGTGCATCTGAACACTGCTGATCTGGATGCTGGCGGCAAAGAAGAAGAAGTTGAAGGTCCAAAGAGCGTTGCCAAACGTCTCACTGATGCCGGCGATACCGTTGGGACCCACACTACCCATCTCACGGAGGTAGTAGGGCTTGCCGGTAACCAAGGCTTGCTGCACCTGACCGGTCCATTCGCGGAATTGGTTGACGGTTTGGGAGAGATCGAGCAGGCCAGGAAGGGTGAGCTGGTAGGACGAGACGTTGACGTAGTAGTAGTAATCGTGCTGATTCCAGCCTGCGACGTAGATACCGTTTTGGGTGGCGACACCGGTGTTGACAAGGTTCGAGATACGGAAGGCTTGACCGTGCTTGGAAGCAGTAGTTGCGGTCGCAGCTACCTCGAAGAAATTGGACTGAATACCCTTGGGCTTCAAAACCTGACTGTAGACAGCCTCGGCACGGGAGGACCACTCATTACCAAAGTCGTAGACGGACCAGTTCTGTGCGCGGTAACCGAGATCGATGAACAGGTCTGGCTCGTTTCCAATCTCGAGACCGACGATCTTGGCGCCATTTTGGGAAGTCCCGACGTATTGGAAAGCAGCCTGGGCCTGGTTGACAATAAGCTGGAGTGCATCATCACCAGTGTAGGCGAGATTGAGACCGTAAGTGATGGGAGTGCCATCAGGGAAGTAGTTCATAGCTCGGAAGTAGTCGGGACCAAATTCGTAGTAGTCGGATGGCCTCGAGTATCCTGAACCGGAAGCTGACGGATTTTGCTGGAATTGATAGCCTTGAACGTTATCCGAGTAGATCATGGTATCGCCTGCATTGCCACCGACACGGATGTGAGGGGGTGCGCCAGTGTAGTTGGCAAGATTGGAAAGGAGGTTGTAGGTGAGCTGGTTAGGTGAATCGCTGCCAGTAAAGACGAAGAGATCTGTTGGCTCGATACCGAAGCCGGCATAGGAAGGGCTGATGGTGACCGAGAGGGTGCCTGCGCCTGAGGCATTGAGAGCGGGACTGAGGTTGGTATCAGCGAGTGCGCTACGTGCTACCAAGAGCGACGAAGCAAGAGTGGCGACGAGCGCCGACGAGTAGGATCGCATGATACGCGAGGGTGACGAGCCAAAGGGACCGAGCGATGATCGAGTGAAGGAAGGGAGGTGCGGGCTGAGTCTTCTACCTAGAGTCCATAGGATATGTGATGCGATGCTGAGATGCTATGAATGAGGCTGTTGCGAATTCCTGTTGTTGCGTGCAAAGAGATGATAGCAGAGATGGTCCGAAGAGAAACGGCGAGGATGGATTCACGGAACTGGAGATGGACAAGTGAATGGTCGCAAGAGAAGGCGAGTAGGATGTGGTCGGGATGATGGTTGGTAAGGATGGAACGTGAATGTAATTTGTGTGCAGAGCGTTGTGATGACAAGGGTATTAAGAAGGGCTGGGACTCGGGAAGCAAAGAGAAGCAGGTGCTGCAAGGGTGACCGAAGGGTAGAAGGGATGATGACTGCCGGATAAGCTTGGATAGAGTGAGCAAGTAAGGTAGAGTTGGAAGATGAGCAGCAGGCAACAGTGGCAGTAGGAGCTAGCTGCAGGGTAATGGTGACGAAGCCGAGACTGCCAGAAGCGCAGAGGAAAAGGAGAGGAAACCAGAATGTCCGGTTGCTTCAAGTCCGGGGAGGGGATATTGTCAGTCAAGGTCAGTGAAGGCAAAAAGAGGATGACAGCGGGCGGAGTCAAGCAGAGACAGTAACTGGAACAGGGACGGGACGGAGAGTTGAGCAGAGCCAGAGTGCATCAGACAAGCATTTGGTGGCCGAGCACTTACTGCACGTCCTGCTCAGTTATGCCTACAATGGCTGCAATGCCTGCATCGAAGGGTCAGGGTCGGAAAGGCGCGTGTGGACAGAGAGAGTGATTAGAGGCTGTTCCGTAGATACAGATACAGGAGATTGACTCAAGAGTTTCAGCAGGAAAAACTATAACTTTGCTTGGAGTGTTGATTGCGTGAGTACTGTATGAGATCGAGACATTGTAGCAGTGTATGACACTGACTTGGCGGCGGAAGTGGGGGGACCGAGACCTGACTCTGGCAAGCAACGTTTTTTCTTGGACAACTTCGACGAAAGCAGTGCATGTGCGCAGCATAGCATGGCATGGCGAACAAATTTCATGGCGTGGTGCATGGCATAGCGGCGACAAGAAACGCGGAAGAAAAACCTCTGCAACTCGGACTGCAGACTGCAACCTGCAACTGGGAACTGCAACGATCTACAAACCGGGTCCAAAGCTGACCATTTTTCCTTTCGATTGAAAGAGTATCATAGCATGACCACAGGGTCATCTCGCTTGGCAATCGAGTCCCTTGATGATCTGATCTGATCATCATGAGCCCCTTTGGGTCCCTTGGGTTGTCATGAAATGACGATGAGCCAAGAATTGGAATTTGTGGTGTGAGCCTTGACCATGACCATCGCAATAGTATCACTCGAGTGCATGCTTGTGCCAAAAGAGGTAAGCGAAGAAAAGCAGAAAGAGGAAAAGTGTCGTCAGAGGCGCTGCTGCTGGAAAAAACAAGGTTGACTGACGGGATAAGGGACAAGACAAGGATTCAAGTTGACCGAGGCACATGGACAGAGGATGACTGTCTGCAATCGGTGCCCTTTCTGAGCAGCGGCACGACGTCAAGAAGAGACATCCAACGGAGTGTGCAAGCCGAGACGCAATTATTCGCTGACACCCATCCAGCCAAAGAGCAGTCTCAAATCCAAAAAGGGCAATTATTTTTAGGGGTGAGAGACGGGAACGAGGAAGATGACGAGTGTGGACATGGGAAAAGATGCCGAAGGCAAGTCCCAAGTCCGCGTCGAATGTTTTTTGGGCAAAAGTAACGGGCCACCTGCATCAGCACTCTTCCATCGCTGCGCATGGCCAAAACTAATTCGAAACAATTATTTTTGAGAATTCATTTTTGACGGAAAAATCTCATATCGGGGTTTTCTGCCCTGTGATGAATTGCGGTGCCGAACTTCACTCCACTCTCTCTCACGCACACACGTTGTTAGAAGGTGAAAAAGGTGTGACGACGTAGGAACTCCGTTTGCTTTGCTCATGCGATGGACTCGACCAAAGAAGAAAAAAGAAAATGTTCGATAAAAATTCGAAATTCGCCTTGCCTCGGTTCTCGCCTCTCTCTTGGCTTTTCGGCTGTGTATCTACACGAAACATGGTCCCGGCCGGTCTCAAGAACTCTACATGTAGAATGGCCACCAAATTCTCGGTCCATCTCGATAGCGTGCTTTCGTACCATCGGAAAGAGTCTTGTCTTAGTTGTTTGAACTCTCACACGCATCTGCGTGAACAGCTCTGTCAACCGGCATCTCTTAGTCCGTCGTATCAGACATGTCTATGATCGCAGGACCAAGATTTGGAACAAGGCAAGACAAGGATTTGGTCGGACCTCGAGAGAGTCTAGTACGCTTGGAAGTCGCCAGCAAGCCCGAACAGCACCTTCATGTAAAGCGCAACAATGGCCGTTCACAGTCCAACAGCAGCAGGGGGCCTAAGATGTGCGGCACAGGCTCGAGCTAAGCAATGGCAGGCATGGTGCTGTACAGCTCATTGTATTACCATTGTTGTCCGATGTTGTGATCTGCAACGCGCACAACAAAAGCACCCTTTCCGAAGGAAAGCCATACCAGATCACAACCGAAGCGAAGCTCAACTTGCCCGGCACGCAGCCAAACGCACATAAATCCAATGCAGAGCCAGCCACGAGCTAGAACCCTCTTGACCCTTCTGCTTCCAAAGATAGCGTGGTTAGGAGAGCGGCGGCAGCTGCAGAAGCTGCAGCAGCAGCAGAAGCAGATGCAAGCCTATTTGTGTGCGACCCTCTCTTTGCTCTGCTCTACGGAAAAGTAATTCACCGAAATAAAACAAAAATCGCAGACACGCGCTTCGGGGTCGCGCTTTCAAATTTAGACTCGTCCTTTTTCTTCTTGCTCGCCTTATTTTGGGCTCTTCTGAGACAGCACTTGCAATCAGAACTGTGACCTGTCACAGAGGCAGGCACTTGAACCCACGCCAAACAACAGCGAAAAACACAAGGAGAAGCGTTTTTCTTCGAAATTTGAATTTCCGCTCGAAAGGAGCCGCATTCACTTGGGGCTATGAATTGTCGTGCCTTCCCAATTCGCCTGACCAAATTTCATTTCTCACAACATGCAGGCTCCGTGCCGCACTGACCTAAATTAGTGCAAGCTCTCTGCTGTGGGCGGTAGCTTTACCCTGATCCCACACATGGAATCTATCAAGTGAAGCAGCCTCTTGCCGCTTCGACGCCTCCTTCTTCTCGCTGTCTTCCATGCAGGACCCACGCTCGGCTTTGCAGATGTGTACTGCCAGCCATGCTCACGCTCAATACAGATAGTAAGAATGTTTTATAGCTTCTGTTGGCTCTGACATGCCGCTGCTGCAACACCGACTCCGAGCCGCCTCCGTCTGACTTGACGACCTGCTTACTGGATTGCCGAGGCTCTAATTCGACATCTTCCATTCCCTGCTGCTAGAACAGAAAGGTAGCTTCTGTGAATTCCACACAGCTGCTCATGTTGCCGTACAGTACCATGGCGGTTGGCGATAGAACTGATCGCCGCTGTGCAGCAGATCTCAACCGACATGCACCATCTCCGACCTCTACTGCAGCACATCGCCAATTCCCTGCTCTTGCGCTCGTATGAACAGAATGCGCTTGTTCTGACATTATCTTTGTTGACGATCACGAGACCTGGTTGAATTAGCTCACCTGCAGTTCTTGGCTCAATACCTTGACCCAGTCTCACAATGACAGTAGCTATTGCTCGGCGCCAAGCCTGAACTCGCTGCCAAGCTTTAATCTTACTGTGCTTCCATCAAGCCAAGAACAATGTTTCGGGATCGAACAGTTCTTGGCTGTCAACAATAGTAAAGGAAGAGTCTCGACCAGTTTGACGCTGGCTTGGTCGTCTGCTGTGCAGTGGAACCCTGAATTCGCGTGTCACGTTTTGCATCTACAGTATGCAACTCAAGTTTCGCCTCCCTCAACCACTCGAAACCTTGCTTGCGGCCATTTCACAAGCTTTCCAGGTGAGACTGCAGCTCTAACATGCCAACGTAAGCATAAGAACAACGTCAGATCTTCGGGGCCCGCCTTGACTCGTGCAATACGCACTCACTCCCAACTGGTTGACCGATTGATGAAGTGCTGCTGCATCCTACAGTATTGTGAGCGCCGAAACCGCAAGCAACAAGCGGTTAACATACGCTTTTCATCTCTGCGCTGTGAAGCTTGCTGCTTCTCGCGAGTAATGATTGTTCGCTTTCGGAGTACAGCAGACTTCAGCCGGAACGGGTGCGACGGCCGCTTCAGTATGCTCTTTCTCGCTTCTACCATTCCGTGCTATGCAACAACGAAGCTGGCATCCGTCCGTCATGCCTTGAACAATGAGTACATGACGATCATCTCTGAAACTGCCACGGCTCCACACTCCGTGAAATTCATCTTCGCCGTTTTTGCAACTCTACACTGCAGTCCAGCGGGAACCGTCGCCCGCTCTATCACTCGCTGAGCAATGGCAACTACTCCTTTGCGCCAAATAGAGATACGTTCCCACGGATCTCCTGAGTGCGGGGCGTGACGATCTACTTACCATGTCGCTCTACCCGATGTTCAGCCGCAATTGTGTCTGATACTCACATATCCATTGAGGCTTCAGATCAGGTACCAGTTGAGAGTCGAGAGTGGCGAGTCTCGACCGCGGAATTCCGACTCGTTGCCCTCACAAGTCCACGAAATGTCAAAAAACGCGACGCAAATCAGGAACTTTTTCCGTGCCGCCTCACATCCGAGCTTCGGCTCTTCCCGTTGGAAACGTCAAGAAAGTGTGCCATCTGCATTTCGCTGCCTTTCGGCCAAATCGCCGCCCCGCTATGCCATGGACCCTTTCCAACTCCTATCACACAGCCCCCTTTCAAGCTCATCGAAACATCACCAAACGAGCTGCTTCAGGATCGAAATGGGTAGGTCCTAGACTGCGTCGAGAATAAACAAATTCGAGCGTACGAGAGTCAACTTTGTCGTGATCAGAGACAAACCTGCAAAAAACTATGACCAGCCTGGGGCTCGAACCCAGAATCTCCTGATTGCAACTGCTGAACATTGATGTTCAACCGTAATCGTAGTCAGACGCCTTACCATTGGGCCAACCGGCCGATATTGAGACCGCTTCAGATTGTATACATATTGTACTGTGCTCAATAAATTGCTAGCGCTCGTCAACGTTCAACTTGTGTCGTGTTTCATCGGGTCTACTATAGCAGTCGACATCGGGTCCATCGTCTGGCGGCAGGAAGGTTCGCATGTTTCACTGCAGCTCATCTGTCAATCCCTTGTCAAATATGCCGGCATGTGAGGAATTGGGCGACGACTGTGAGGATACTGCACATTGTTGTGAGATTCGAGTAGCCAGCGCATACTTTCTTTCGCAGGCGGTCAAAGTGATGAAGAGGAAACCCGGCGGCACCTCTGCCAAACATTTCGTCCCACTCGCTCCTCTACTGAGCAGATCGCATGACCACAACTCATGCTGAGTGAGTCGGTCAAAAGCTAGCGTTGGCAGCTGTCTGCGCAGTCGCCACACTGACAAAAAGGCGTTTTTGATATTCACGGTCAAAATTTTGTCTGATGGCCTAATCTTGTCACACGTTTAAAAGGAGTACTGCAGACAGTTCAATGCCATCATTTTGACTACTTTTTACCTGTCAGTCAAATGTCAGAATCCGTTCGGATCTTACCTCTGCGAATTTGCAGTGACAAAAACGCGAAACATGGCGGCGTGGCCTTCATATTACGGGGTGTGGCACGGCATACGGATGTGAACATCTTGAAAAGGCGACGCTTTTCTATGGCTGATGACGGTCTTCGTACGCTGTGTCTCACACGAATTGCGCCTTCGTGGCCGTACAACGCTCATACACCTGACAAACGATAAAAAATTGTGACAAAATCTTAGACCGCAAGGGCACTCGCGTCTTATCTGTACATATCTAAGATGTCACCATGTTGAGCCATATATGCTATGCTCAGCAATGTCTCGATGCCGTGTGCATACGAATGATTTTTGACTTCGAAAATAACGACAAGGCCATTAGCTTGATTTCAAGGGACAGGGACATTAAACAACGAGAGGGCAACGATATCGGCCTCTTTCGATGACATCAAATTGAATGATTTTTGCGGAGATGAAATCCTAAATAAGCCAGGCGCATTGCTTATCAACGGAAGTTTGCTGATTGCTTGTCAAGCACGCTTTCTAGCATTAAGCTCAAAGGTCATGGGCTGCTTGGTATATTTCTCGGGGCCTGAAGGTGCTGAAGTTGCCAGAAACGAACACAAAAGGAAGTGTTGATCAGCACCGCAGATATTGCAGCAGCCTTCCCCATGCAGATCGTCATCATCTGGAATCAGTGCCGACGATGTCCAGGTCTACGGCTTTCGGAGCCTTTGTTGATCAAGAACAGCACGGCGAGATTTGATCACGTCGAAAGTTTTCACCATTGGCAGCGGGGCAATGCAGCATGCAGCATGCAAGATATGCGTGAGCTACTACAATCGGTGTGTCGGGAGCCCGAAGTTCAGAGCGTGTCAAGGCGACGGCGGTCAAGCGCATGTTTATCAGAAACGATGGTAGACGAAGCTCGTGCTACCAACGCAGGCGGAGGTGATGATTGGAGAGTAGTGACGATTGTGCATGATCGTCGATATGATCTCTATACGCCGGATTTGTCTTTGGCCATTCGAACGCAGCCTGCCGATCGAGGCAAAGGGAAACCTCGATACAGATGGAGGAGCTAGACGAGCTCCGGCAAGAGCCATGACAAGATGTTCTTGACGAAAGCTTGTCCTGAGGCAAGAGCAGCGACGCCACTGGGCGAGGGCTGGAGAAGCACAAAGGAGAAGCAGGACCGAGTTTTTATTATGCCCTGAGCCGCAGAACGGCGAGCATTCGCTTACAAGTCCGACCAGAGAACGAGTACGTCAATATGATCGATGCCGGGCAGACGGCACAGGATTGCGAGACTGAGCGAGCTAGGTGCACCGAAAAGGTAGACGAGAGGATCTTGCTAAGATCTATCCGGAGGAAGTTGGCGGTATCGAGGCCTGCTCTGTCGAAGTCGAGGCGAAGAGCACGAACAACACACCAGGGCGAGAGGAAGGCTACGGCTCCTTCCCTGAACGTCATTTGAGCTCACTTTTCACGACGACGATGAACAGCAAAGCAAGGCAAGGATTGACCCGCAGAACGATCGTGAAAGATGCCAGCAATACCTTCCCAGACGGAATTGGCACAGGGCGTGCAACGAGTACCGGCGCACTCGGCTTTCAGAGATGTCCTCGCGCGAGTCGACTGAAGAAGATTGCTGACAGCATGTCGTGTGCTGTGCAAGAAAGTCCAGAGCTTGACAAGCGATCTTCGCCTAAACGTAGTGCTGACATCGACGTTAACTTCGTCGATCGAAAGTCGACACGTATCGATGCGTATTTCAATCACCATGTAACCTCTACCTTTCACGAGCAGACTTCAGAGCTCCCAAAATCAAACTCATCGATCGACAGTTGGAGCTTTCATCCTAATTTAGCCTGATCGACGGACGCAAAGTTTCATGCTAGGGACCGCTTTGAAGCAACACGCGAGCGCATAGGGAGAAGAAACCTTACGAGGCAAAATAGTATAGCATTAAGCATTACAGACGGCCGTCGAGCCAGCGTGGGCGAGGCCCGCTCTGAAGCGTGACATCATTACGAACAGAAAGGAGAAATTCCGAGGGTTGATACAGTGCAAAACATAAAAAGTCCAGCTATTTCCGATCGTGTACGTCACGAAGATCAAGCAAAGTTAAGGAAATGAGGGGAGAAAGGGTATCGAGCGGCCCCAAATGGCTATTTACTCAGCCTTGGGACCAGCAAAGGAGCCAGGAATAATCTCCGTAATCTTCGAGCTTGAGTCTGTATTAAGAGGGCCTGATGGGACCAGGACCAGCAGGGATCGACGAAGCACCATTAATGGCTGCCCTGCCACAGTCACTAGCAAACATGCCGTAGTTGTCATGGGCGACGCCATCAACCACACAGTAACGGGCTCCGAACCTCCAAGGGTTCAAGCTGCTAACGCCTTGGGCTTTGAGCGAGTCGTAACCGTAGAAGGCGGACACATCGGTGTTTGTTCCGCCAAGAAGGTTGACGTAAGCCCACCAGGCGTAGCCTCGGTCACGACGGTTCTGACCACCCTGAGCTTGGACGGCGCAGCTTTGGTCACCAGACTGGTCGCGAGAGTAAGTGTCAAAGTCACCAGTCATGAGCGTGATGTCCTTGGTGATCCAGTTGCGGAAAGCTTGTTCGCCACCAGGGTTGCGTTCGGCGACGTAGCGTGGCAAAGGTCCGTCGAAACCGTAGCCCCACTGGTTGTAGTTGCCGCAATTGCTCGAAGGGTTGGGGCGGGCAGTGGTGAAGTAAGGCATGGAAGGCGAGTTGGCGAGAACGTAGCGAATGTCGCTGCGGTAGTTGAGCATTCCATACTTGGCCATCATGCTGGCTCCTGCCGAGTGACCGACGATAAAGATGCGGTTGACGTTGGGGAATTTGGTTTTGTCGCTCACGAGGTTAAGAAGGTTGTCGTAAACGTCCATCGATGAGCACGATGAGACGCCAGAAGGTGAGACGGCATCAGCACCGTTGAACCAGTCATTGGAGTTCCAAGCGAGGTTGACACCGGGCTGGTACCACCTGCCCGAGTCGCTTGAGGCGTAGAATTGGGGTGCGATAATGACACCCTGGTCGCCTACGACGTTGTAGAGGGAAGAGAAGTAGTCGTTGAAATTGCGGCCCGAACCATGTTGGACAATCCAGACAGTGGATGCCGAGGTGCTGCCGGTAATGGGGTAGTTCTTGTTAACAAACATGGGCACAGTAGCTGAAGAGGTACTGCAACCCTTGTACTGGATCAGACTGGCACCTGTGGGAGGGGCGGGGAGGTTTGAAGCGCCAACGGAACCATCATTTCGGGTGAAGCCGTAGGAAGAGACAACCGAGCCTCCAGTGCTGCCAGGGCCGGTAGTGAAAGTCGCCGCCGACTTGTCCTGCTTAACAGTGTAGAGGGCGCAAATAACGTTGCCTTCCGAATTGCCCTTCATCTGAACAGGGTGAAAGAAGCCACATTTCTGTGTGCGTTCGCAGATGTTGGCGCAGGCATTGACTTCGGTTTGACCTACGCTGTTGGCGCCAGCAATGGTGGAACGACCAAGATATTGACCTGATTGAGTGCCGTAAGAGAGACGCTTGCCGTCGATACACCACGAGAAGCGGTAACCAGAAGGGCCTGAGAGCGAGGAGAGGTAGCGACGGTCCAGGTTCTCGGTTTCGATGATGGGGTCGTAGCGGGCTTCAAGCTGGTCTCGTGCTACGACATCGGTCGAGTTGCCGCTGAAGGGAAGCGCTGTAGCAAGAGGAGAGACAGCTGCGAGAAGCAGCGCGCTCGTCAATGTAGCAACAGTGATGCGGACCATGATGAGAGAGGGAGGGGGCTGACCGTTCCGAGCTCGACACAACAGGAAGCTGTGCGGAAGCGGAATACGAAGGAAAGCAGACGGTACAAGGGAGGGTTTGAATTAGGATGTTGATGAGGAAAGGTGATTCTGACCAGGGCGGGGAAGAGGACGACTCTTTATACACAATGCGAAGGAAAGGAGGTCTGGGTACCAAGCGGTTAGCAGAACTTAAGTCCGCGAACGTCAAACGAAAGGTAGCCAGCCACTTCAGCGGCCGGACAAACGTCAATGCCTCGCCTCCATCTTGTAATTTAGAAGAATGAGAGCCAATGGGCGTCATGTCAAGCGAAGCGTGTGGTGCAGAGGTGTACCGAACCGGCGAGAACAAAAGGGGTAGAGACATCAGCAGACTAGCGCAGCCAGGGCAGAGGCTCAAGCTTGCAAGGAAGAATCG
>JAXQGJ010000303.1:0-20203 GCA_037039655.1 Pseudozyma sp. M118-08B | reverse complement strand
CTTTCATATCATCTAGCATCTCTCGATTTGCCATGCCAAGCACCAGGCTCGACAGGCAGTCGCAGTTGACCTTTCCCTACCCCTTCTCGACCAGCGAGGAAGGAGAAAGGAAAACAGCAAACGTACATGTTTAGTTGTAAGAGAAGGGGTATCCGTTCTTGATGCTGATCTGGTTACCAGTGAAGCAACCCTGGATGCCATTCATCCAACCAGCAGCGTCCGGGTCGGCGTAACTTCCAGTCGCAACACCCTTCAAGTGGGTGAACAAGTTCATGTTGACATCGACCGAGGTCCACTCGTTGGCATCACCAAAGTAAGCCTTGAAGGGACCACCGGGGCCCTGGATCCAGAGCTCACGACCACACCAGTCCGAAACCATCTGCTTCCAAAGGGCTTCGTTCGAGTAGTAGGTGACGGATTGACTCGAGCCGTAAGCTTGCGAGAGCTGAGCGAGGGGAAGGGCGATGATGGGAGAAGACTTGTCAAAGTTGACACCGCACCAGGTAGTGGTGGCCTCACCTTTCCAGTTGGGCTGGAAGGCGGTGGCGGTGAGGTCGAAGCAGCTTCCCCAAGGGCTATTGGGAGGGGCAGGACCAGAGAAGGACGAGGGGAACCCAGTCGTGCCGGACGAGGAGGAAGGGCTGGCGGAGGCAGAAGCGTGTGTGGAAGTGGACGAGCGTGTGGTGGTGGTGGAGGCGCGTGTGCTCGTGCTGGCGTGAGTGGTGGAAGAAGAGTGAGTCGAGCTCGAGGAGGAGCCGGCTTGAGCAGCCTTGTTGCCAGCGTTGCTACCAGCGTTCGAGTTGACCTGGCTGGAAGTCTTGGGGGTGCCGATCTTGGGAGTGCCGGAGAAGTTGGCCGAGGTGGAAGGACGCTTGGTGGACTTCTTGGACTTCTTGCCGGGGCTGCATACCCTGCGCTTGGGAGGAGCGTGCTCAACGTTCTCGGCGGCGGCGGGTCCACCTCGGATGGGGTGGTAGAGGTTTCTGTTGCTGAGCGACTTGGCTTCGGTCTCCTGGACGTTGAAGCTAAGTGCGCTGAGAACAACGAGCGAGGCAACGGCAGAGAGAGTGAAACGCATCTTGTCTATCTAGTCTATTCTGGTCTATAGGTCTAGTGGGGGGTAAGAATGGGTTGCGAAGGGTGAGTGAAAGAGGTCCTGACCTCGATAGATGGAAGCTTATAAGAAGTACAGAGAGGAGGGTCGGAAGAGAAGCGTGGAACCAGCCACTTTGGGAAAGAGAACAGAAGGGGGAAGGGGTTGGCCGTCGAAGCGCAAACAGAGAAGGAGGAGCGGATAAATCTTAGGGATGATGGTAGGGAATGAGGATGAATCAGGCAAGAGTGACGGTCTTCAAAGTGCGGATGGCTTACACCGGATGGCTTTGAGACATACGACCACGCCGACACGCTCCCGCGCTCCCAGGCACATGGCCTAGTCAGGAAGGTATTCTCACACACGGGCAGGCAGGCGGGAGGCACAGAGAACGGCCTTATCCTCTACAGTCACTTTGTGCCTTCTCTTGGATCGCCTAACTCAGGGCAGTAGATGGCTCAGGGCACTTGACGCACTGAAACACGGAAAGGGAAACGAGGCTACAGCTACAGCAGTCTGGACTCTGGATTTTGAGTATAAAGACGTTGCTAGCACCAGCAAGGTTAGAGCAGGGCGCAACGCCAGCGGATGGGCATTCTACGACAGAGCAAGGGGAACAATAAGAGACGAAATGGGAAACCAAGATCGTCGAGGATCAACGCCGAGGTGATTGTACCTTGTACGATGAGACACGCTGGATGGGGCTAATCGAATTGATACTGTGGCAGCGGGCAGCGGGAAGCAGAAGGCCGCGACCTTTTCCACCAAAAAAGAGGCCGAAATTCAGAAAATTCGCCAATCCCGAGGCACAGCGCTCTCGTGTCAAAAATCTCAAGTCTTGCCTTTTCTGTGCTTTTGTCCGCTCGCGTGTTGCCAGCACCGCGTTTTCGCCAACTTTCTAGTTCCTCCCTCTCTGCCTCGCCTTGCATGGTACTGCAGGTCACCGCTGGCGAGCATGGGCAAAGACCGAACGGCAGCACCAGCAGCACCAGCAGCACCTGTGGTTCTACTTGACCGATGGCAGAAGCTCCCCGTGGGTTCGATGTTGGTATCCTTGCTCATCGAAAGATCATTATTGTAATCATTGAGACCGCCGGAAGCGGTGTAACAGGTTTACATCTACATTCGAAGCCTTTGTTTTCCCACGCCAAACGTCATGTTGCACTATACTTTGAGCAAAGACAGAACAGGATGAAAGAGTGACAAGCGTGCTCGCGTGCATCTCGTGCTTCTTTCAAGTTGTTCAAGTTGCCAGCAGCAAGCACGACAACGGTGACAGCTGAAAGCGAGCTGCATGGTACGGCTAGCGTGGCAACAACGAGATGCAGGTAGGCGCTCTTTTTTTCTGGCTGTCTTTCCGAGCTCTTGGGAAAATGTAGAAGGACAACATGGGAAGTGCTGCTGCGGAGGCATGCAGGGTAGCAGAGGGACTGTACCCTGATTGTGAAGAGTGACAGCGCCGAGCTGCAATTAGGTGCATAAGCTAGCGTGAGATTCGTACTGTGACCTCGCCCTTTTGTTTCAAAGGGGACGAGCGTGGGATACGAATCGCGTTCAACGTGGTTCTCGATGCGAGAGGCAAGACTCGATACAAACTCCGGATCGGGAACAAAAATCGACGCGATGACGATCATCTGCGTTTCACGATGTCCCGCGGAACACATGTGAAGTCCGGCCTAACATCCATTCACTTTTGGCCTCATTCTCAGAACTCAGCCTAAAGTATCGGATCTGAGCTTCGACGCACAGAAGCAGCATGGGCCAACTGACTTCTAAGACACCGCCGCCGGAAGCTTAAATCTTGTTCAACAAGACACCGCTTGGCCCACAACTCTGACGTCCATTTTCCTTCTCATCTTCGCCTCCCTATTTCGCCCTGACTGTGACTCTTCCTCGACATCGTCGATGACCTCGAATTGCACACCATAGCTGCAAGGATGGATGCGACAGCGTCATCCGCCGCCGGGCAAAGCACAGGTAAGCGCAAGCTTTGGGTCGCTTGCAATGCCTGTCGCTTTCGCAAGGTCAAATGTGATCGCGAGCCCCGTCTTGAGCAAGGTCATGCAACCTGTACCAACTGCGAGACTTCCGCGATCGAATGCGTATTGACTGTCAACCAGCCCAAGAAGCGCGTGGGCAAGCGCATGAAGATGCTACAGGAGCAGAATGGGGAAACCACTTCGATCGAGCCAGAAACGATATCACGGACTCTCCCTGCTCCATCGATATCAAAGCTCAGCCCAGCTGATGCAAGCATGCAGACGTCTGCATCAAATAGCTTTGTCAACGATGCAGAGTTGGCAATGTCGCCAGGGCTCTCGAGCCTGTTGCAAGCTGTTTCGCAAGAAGAGCTCGGTGTCCCTTCCAGTCTGGACCCAACATCACATATACCCATCATCCAGAACGGAATGTTCGCTGCCATAAATCCAACCAGTAGCGATATGTTCTCCTCTTCGCTCCATTCAAATGGGACTGCAGGCGATGATACTCGCAGATCGAGCTATGAAGCTGCTGCAACGATACACACGATCCACTCGTCATCGTCCTCTACCTCGAACAACACACCTCGACCCACAACCTATGCTTCCGACGAGTCCCCGTCAGACAACATTTCAATTGCAGCCGCGTTCTTGAGCTCCAAGCCGCATCCCCTGAAACGTCGCAATCCATTTGACAAGGGTCCCACCAATGCGACCTCGACAGGGCAAGTCGGCTTTGTGGGCGGCTTGCTCGGCATTGCGTCGCTCGACAAGCCGATGCTTGACGCTTGCACCAAGGCATACTTTGGAGCAATGGGTCAGTGCATTGGCTTTATTCGCCCAGAATGGTTCTGGCCTCGCTACCATGCTTTCTTCCATCGCTATGCAGGCTTAGTGCCAGAAACAAGTGCGGGATCAGGTGAACAGCCTCTCTCCGAATTGCTTCTCATCGCTGTCGCATGTCGTGGCGCAGGTGCAAGCTCATTTGCAAATCGCTTCGAACTGCAGGAGGATCTTTTCGAACACTACCGGCGACTCATCAAGGACCGCGAGCGATTGGTGAGGGATGGATTTGATGCGGTTGAATCTGTAATTCTCATGGTCGAGCAAGCGGATGGCAAGCCAACGCCCCTACCGGATGCCATGTCGGTAGACGGCGTGTACGATGTGGATCCGCTGACGCACGAAGGTCTGATACGCCTGGTCAAGAAGTTGGAACTACATCTCGAGAAACCGTTTGGTACCCGCCTTGAAGGACGCGATGCCATTCGCCAAAGGATTCTCTTCTGGACTGTTTATGTCTTCGATGCGATTCGATCAGAAGCAGGACGGACACTGCCTCTCATCTCGGAAGATGAAATCAGTGTGTCGCACCGTCTGCCTAACGTCGCTGTGATAGCTTCTCGGATGCTCTTCCGAGATTACTTTGTCACGCTTGCCGGCATCTGTCGAAAGGTTTCGTTCAAGATACAATCACCTCGTGCGCTAGAGCATGGAATCGAGCCGCAACATGTCATCGAAGTGCTGGATGAGCTGCAAACATGGTATGATAACTTGATCACGCTCTTCACATGGGACTGGAACGATATGCTACACATTACCGGTCCCACCGATCCTGAAGATCAATGTCGGCGAACGTTCCTCACCTTCCTCTTCCTCGGACAATGGCTCACTCTCGATTACGCCATTGAAGAAATCGGCATTTCCAAGACTTGCGATCCTGTTCTCGAGCGCAAGATGCGAAGCCGGCTCGAAGCTGAGATCAATGAGACTCTAGATCGCCAAGTTCTGGTCTGCGATCACGGTACCATCTTCGGTATCGTTCGACTCTACCCTGGCTTGATGCAGTCCTGGACCATTACGTGGGCTATGTGGAGTATCAAGAGAATGGGTCAGTTCGTCAACGAGGAGGCGAACGGCAGGATGGCCAGCGCCAAAGCGGATCAGGCGTTCAATCGGTACCAATCTGCCGTTCTTTGCTTCATCAATGCGATCGCAAGTTGTGACACAGTACAAAGTACCCCAACCATGGTGCAAGATGCCATGAATGCCCTCAGGCAGGTGACGGACTCGAGGAAGATGTCGAGGCTCACTTTTAATAGTCTGTAGTCTTACTAGCTGGCAAAGCTACAATATACCATTCCTGCTTTGGCATCTGTATACCCTTATACTACGACTTGGCGTGATACTTCGTCAAAGCTGTCTCAGGATGTACACGGGTGATTCGCGAGTCCATGTCCTGGTCGTGAAAGACAATGAATGATAAAATGATTTGAGTGAGTGTAACAATATCCGATCGTCGCTCTCATCACCATGAGCGACAAGCCAAGAAGGAAGGGCTAGTATGTTCGATCGAGGAGACCAGACATGAATGTAACTTGCAACCGGCAATTTCGCCTTGAAGCGATTTCAACTCTGACCTTTCGAATACAAATTTGCGTGCAGGAGAGCACAAGTTTGTATTGATCTGTCAATTCTTCTTGATTCAGAGTCGACTGGATGTGGTCGTTTGACGCTTCTTCTTGTTCTTGTCGTTCGCACGGTCTTCCTGTTTCATGCAAACGCTCGTCAAGCAAACCAGCACACAAAAAGGGCTCAGTCGATTGATCGGTCATTTGGTGCCAGGGCCAAGTCAAGTGTTGGTCTCGATGCGTCGAGTGTGAGTCTTTGTGTGTGTGTTTGCGTGTGTTTGCGTGTCTGCGAGCAAGCAAGCTCAGAGCAAAGACCAACAGAACCGCACCGAATGACAACGGGAACGGGCCATGCGATCAATTCCATTGGCCTCAACAAGCTCAACCTCGGCCTCAAGCTTGGCCCTGACAGACACATGAGCGAGACGTGGCCCTAAAATCCATTCAATGTTCACCACTTGTTCTTTCCTTTATGCCCACAACAATACCTTCATCTGACCACTCTTCGTTGGCTCACTCAATCCTGTCTGGCTCTTTACACCGCTCCGTCGTCCAAGCACATCGATATACTATACATCAGCATCTTTCAATCATTTCGAAGCAAAAAGCCTCAACGCATTAAACAGCATCTCTCCAGCATGTCCTTCGCAGCAGCATCAGCAGCCCCCGCAGCATCAACTCCTGCCAATGCAGGTCACCCGTCGGCTAATGGCGGTGCAACCTCGACCAGTGCAGCAGCGCCCCTCGTACCAGCCCTCAAAAGCGCCATCGTTCGCAGCGTCCTCAGTGGTGATACCATCGTGATCCGACCCAAGGGGGTCAACATCCCAGGCAAAGAGGAGACCGTCCACATCGCTGGTATCGCTGCCCCTCGTCTTGGCTCTCGCGACAGAGAAGATGATCCTCAAGCCTTTCCTTCTCGCGAATACCTCCGTCTGCTCACCGTTGGGCGAGAGATCCGTTACCGGGTCGAATACACGGTACCCGCACTCGCAGCAGTCCCCGGCAGCACCGTCTCTCAGCCACGTCAATTTGCCCATGTCTTCTTGCCACCCAAGTCAGCCGGTTTGCCCGACACCAACGTCGCCCACGAGATTCTCGCCGCTGGTTGGGCCAAGGTGCACGACTCGGTAGCTCGTCGCAGCGAAGAAACCGATGATGGTAGCTGGAAGCAAAAGCTGCGTAGCGTTCAGGATGAAGCTACTGCTGCTGGCGTCGGTCTTTGGGGTCCAGACGATCTGCTCAAGGTCGACCACTCGATGCCAGAAGACACCGCAGCTTTCCTCGCCGAGTGGAAAGGCAAGCCCATCGAATCGATTGTAGAGCAAGTTCGAGATGGCAGCATGCTGCGTGTCCGTTTGCTGCTTTCTTCGACCCACCAGCAGATGATCAACCTCAGCTTGGCAGGTATCAAAGCTCCTCGCGTCACGGGTGGTGGTGGTGCTAGCCCCACCGATGCCAGCGAGCCGTTTGGAGAGGAAGCCAAGTTCTTTGTCGAGAGCCGTCTCCTGCAGCGCAACATCAAAGTCACTTTGCTTTCGGTGCCGCAACCTGTTGCCGCTCCCACACCCTTTGCCAGCACTGCCTCGGCCGCTCCCACTCCTGCCCAGCCTTCCGCTAGCGTTCTGATCGGTCTCGCTATTCACCCCGTGGGCGACATCGCACAATTCTTGCTCGCAGCTGGTCTTGCACGATGTGTCGACTGGCATGCCGGTATGCTCGCTTCCTACGGTGGCATGGAAAAGTACCGTCAATCGGAACGTACTGCCAAGGAGAAGCGCCTCAACCTTTGGCAGTCTTACTCTGCCCCCGCTACGTCGTCCACCGCTCTCGCTAGCCAGCCTGTTGCCGCACGCACATTCGACGCTGTTGTCTCGCGTATCATCTCTGGTGACACGATTCAGGTCCGCAAAACTGGCGCTGATGGTAAGCTCGGCCCTGAAAAGCGTATTCAGTTCTCGTCGCTGCGTCAGCCCCAGGCAAAGGATGCCAAGCAAGCAGGGTATGCGGCTGAAGCACGCGAGTTCCTCCGCAAGCGTCTTGTCGGAAAGAGTGTCTCCGTTCAGATGGATTACATCAAGCCCAAGGAGGGCGACTTTGATGAACGCGAGTACGCCACCGTGAAGCAAGGCAACAAGGACGCCGATATCGGATTGCTCCTCATCTCCAAAGGTCTCGCTACCGTGCAGAGGCATCGTCGTGACGACGAAGACCGTTCGCCTGACTTTGACAGTCTGATGGAAGCCGAAGCCAAAGCTGTGAGCGAGGCCAAAGGTATCCACTCTGGCAAAGAGCTTCCCGCTCCTCGTATGGGCGACGCATCCGAGACAGCGTCCAAAGCCAACACTTTCTTGCCTGGTCTTAAGCGCGCTGGTCGCTTGACCGCTGTCGTCGACTTTGTCGCTTCAGCATCGCGATTCAAGCTCATCGTCCCACGCGAGAACGTCCGTCTCACGTTCGTACTGGCAGGTATCCGTGCGCCAAAAACAGCTCGCAACGCTTCAGAAAAGGACGAGCCATTCGGAAGAGAGGGTCTTGACTTTTCGACTATGCGAGCCTTGCAACGCGATGTCGAGATCGAAGTGTTTAGCACAGACAAGGTCGGTGGCTTCATCGGTGCGTTGTATCTAAACAAGTCGGATAACCTCGCTGTATCGCTCGTCGAAGGCGGATTGGCTACGGTGCATGGGTACAGTGCTGAGGCGACGCCTTTCTTCAAGCAGTTGTTGGATGCGGAGGAGAGGGCTAAGAGTGGTAGACTTGGGTTGTGGCATGATTACGACGCTGCAGCTGAGGAAGCTGAGTTTGGTGACTCGAACGGTGCTGTTGCTTCAAGTGCTGCTGTTGGTGGAGCTTCGCGCGGTGGTGCTCCGGCGTGGGGAAGCTCTGCCGGCAATGGGCGCGCTGCCGGTGCCGCTGGTGGAGTGGGTGTGAACGCTGTCCCTGCACCGGCGCGAACGGAATACGTTGACTGCATCATCTCCGACGTACGTGGCTCTTCTGGTCCCGACGATCCCTTCGGCTTTTCGCTGCAAGTTCTCAACGATCAAATCAATGAGCTCGAATCTCTCATGGAAGAATTCTCGCTTCACCACAAATCACCTGCCTCCATCGCCCCCGCTTCCTTCATCCCCCGCGCTGGAGATCTCGTCTCGGCCAAATTCTCCCAAGACAACGCCTGGTACCGTGCCATCATCCGCAAAGTTTCCCCAGGCCTCAAAGAAGCTCAAGTCCAATTCATCGACTATGGCAACAAAGAATCGGTCAAATTCCTCAACCTCCGTCCGCTTGACGCTTCGCGATTCGGACGCACCCGTCTCCCTCCCCAAGCACGCGATGCTAGACTCTCCTTCATCCGTCTCTACGACGGCAAACAGGCCGAGTACGTCGAAGAAGCATTGGACAGATTCAGAGCGATCGCTGCAGAGGGTAGGAAGATGATCGCGAACATCGACTACACTGAGCCCGGAACCAACATTGTTCATGTTAGCTTGTACGATCCGGAGAGTCCCGAGATTGGGAAAGGGCCGGAGAAGGGTTGTGTGAATGCAGAGTTGGTAAAGGAGGGTTATGCGTTGTTGGATAAGGGAGTGAGGTATTGGAAGAGTTACGAGGTTATGACAAAGGCGTTGGAGAGGGGGTTGGAGGAGGCCAAGCGGAGGCATAGGGGTTGCTTTGAGTATGGTGATCCGACCGAGGATTGAGGGCTTGACTAGGTACACATCCGTCCCGCATCAGTCGAAGCTTCAGCTCAATTAGACAGCCATCGTTTAGACCATCGCAATACACTTTCGTACTTGTTGTCGGCGTCAGTATCAGCGTCCTTTTCGTGAGTTCCGAAATTGAGAATTGTGGTTCATTGCAATGATAGCCAACAGGATCTGCACTTGAGAGTGGAAACTGAAGTCGCGGGGTTAGACATAAGGATACTTGAAATATTGCCAGCCGAGGGTGTCATTCGCGAAGACGTTCACCAACGTCGATAAGCCAAGAACTTGCCATCGAGCGTAATCTTGACCCTATCCTCGCCCTGTTTACCTTTCACCTTTTCTACGTTACCTTCAAAGTCAATGGCTGACATGATGCCGTCACCGAACTGCGATACGTTTCGATCAACAATCAAATTTGGTCAGCAATTTTGTACCTTCCCGAAGCTTTCGTTCTTTACAGCTAGACGGTAACACGCACCTTTTCGTTAATCATAGCCTTCAACGGATATCCATACACCACCAGCACTTCGTACAGTCTATACAGCACTGGATCCTGGGGAGGGAAATCGCCGAGTCCTCTCGTTGGGAAAAAGTCCTCTCCAAACGCTTCCTCCAAGTATCTTTGTTGGAGGTTGAGCGCTGAGCTGAGTTTCTCGATGTCTTGGGCGTCGGGTTTGGCTTGACCGTAGAAGATGGCGGCTACGTACCATTCGTTTCGGCCTACTTTTTCGGCAATTTCGGCAAAAGTAAGGGAAGATTTAACCTTGGCTTCGTGGAGGGAAGTAAAAATGGGAGGTAGCGTGGAGAGGATTTTGGGCTTTTGGATGTTGCCGGATGAGGTAGAAGAGGTGGAGGAAGACATGGTGTTGATGCTTGCCTTTTTCTGCGCAACGAATGTCTGAAGAGTTTTGGTACTTGAAGCGTTGCTGTTCGAGGTACAACAGTGAAGAGAGCTTTGTTCTGGCTGGATGAACTGTAGCGAGGACGATGATATCGAGAACGAAGAAGATACACGCAAGAAACTGAAGCTTATATACCCCTTGACAAGTTCTTCGCGGGGAACCTAGACGAGGGAGCAACAGAGGAGGGGAAAGGCTTATCAGCGCTAAATCACGGCGACAAACGGTGAATCATGCAGGGTCCAACGGCGTGCTGCATCCTTATCTGGAAGCGCGAAATTTGGCAGAGCCTCCGCACGGTTCAAGTTTCTCAAGTCAGCACATATACGCAACGCTTATCTATCACAATGACATGCCCCTGCACGGCTCATCTCTCTTTCTCAAGTCAGTTCTAGTCTCCTTTTGTCTTTGCCAAGAATCGTTTAAGTCAAAGCTTCGTGAGCTACGCGAGAGACACCGACGTGACACACTGCAACGACATGCATAGGAGCGAGATCAGTGTCATTGTGGGACGTTTGCGGGGCTTGGATGGGAGGAGAGTCGCTCGGAACGAAACTTTGATGCCACCTTCCAGCACGCAAACACTCTTGTGAGCCTACGACGTTGATATACCCGACAATGTCCGATCTTGACTCCTTACAGCAGCATCGCTCCGCATCGCGAAGGCGTAGTCTCCACAGCATAGACGCCCCCGATCAGGATCTCAAAGTGCTTCCTGTTCTTCGTAAGATTCGCAGTACTGTCACCTAAGTTTTTGAACCTGCTCGTAGAGGGTCAGATATGGCCTTCTCAGTCTCGTCAAGTTTGAGTTTAGTTCAACTCGCTCGGATTCTCAACAACAGCCAGGCACAGACACTGCCACTTTTGCATTCTCTTCGCCTTCCTTTCGATCATTGACTTCTCATCTGCATTGATTGTCATGTCTGCATCTACGTCAATGTCCAGCTCTATACATGTACATTGGCAAACCTGTAGTACCATTCTTTCCATCCGAACGGAAGATCGCACTACTAGGCCGTAGTCTCTGCCGCAGGCACACCCTCAATTAGGGTTTCGAAGCTCTTCTTGTTCTTGGTGAAGATTTGCATCACTGGATCGGTGATGTCTTTGCCGTAAGCATCGGATTTGGCGAAGACACCCATCTTGATGATGGCGACCCCAGCTTTAGATGGGCTTACGGACTGGATGGGAGTTCCACAATCACCGCAGAAGCGACGGTAGAGGACGTTGCCGCTGCCCGTGGTGTTGTCTTCGACTGCATTCGCGCCGGTAGCAGAAGACGTTTTGAGATGTAGTAGAACATCAATGGTCAGTCATATACAGGTGCAGAAGATATCAGCCAAGGCGAGGGAAGGCGGAGGGGAAAGTGCTTACAAGACTTGGGTTCGCCCTTGATCTCTACGTGCTCTTCAGGAAGTATGGCTACGAGCGAGTACACTGCAGTCAGCACATCAAAAGAATGGGACAGCGATTGGATCAGTAGCGTGCTCGTTGTACTTGTCCTTTGACACAGGTCGGCGGAGTGAGGGGTTGAGACTTACGAGATCCAGCGGTCGTTTGACAATTGCTACATCCATCGCAATCACAGCGCAAAAGACCAATAGGCAACGTAGAAATAACGGTCAGCCTTCATCACATCGACATTATCTTGCTTCACGTCGCTGCTCGAAACGGAGCCTCACTTACGTGCATCGACAAACGACAGGCTTAAGCGGCAAGCCGGCATCCTTGACGTTGATCTGAATCTTGCCGCAGAGGCACTGTCCGTGAAGTGGCATTTTTTGCGTGTTTACTTTTCTATCGTTCCTGAAGCAGGGAAGGGATTGGATGTCGTGTGACACCCGGGCTCTCAAGCGTCTCAGCGAGCTATATATGGTTTGGCCTTTGAGAGCAGATGCCGGCTCCAGATGACAGCAGAGCGGGTAAACCGATCCGATGAATTGCGTAAATGGTGGAGGTCATGGACCGTGCGCGGCCACTATACCAATCTGTATATATGCGCTATGACTATGGGTGTGAGAATATCGACGTGGGAGAGGCTTAGTGGTTTGGCGTGAGATTGCAATTCTTCGCTCTGTAGAAACGAGATTAAAATATCTTGAGGTCGTGGGTTCGATTCCCACCTTCCACTTTCTTTTTTCATCCCTTTGATGCCATCAACACTATCTCTATTCCTGTGGCACAACCGTCTAGATTCCGCATAGGTCGGCATCATGACTACTTTGTATTTGAGAAGATCCGCCTTGTCTATCGCAAAAGATAGATAGTGATGAAGGGGAGGCGCAAATAAATCCTGAACGTGCGTAACGATGGACGTGCGGGGCCCAACTCTCTCCGAGCTTTTAGCGCTTTTGTGTCTGCACAAATCAGGGCGTGAAAGGGCGTGCAGGGGCGGCAGCGCGACGATCATGCGGGGTTTTCAGGATGGGGAAAAGAAGGGCAAGGCGACTGATTTGAATTCTTTTTCCCATGGCTTGCGGATCGGCGGGTTTCTCCTCCTTGTGCTGTTGCTGCAGCTGATTTGCTCGAAACTATTTAATTTCAATTCCTGTGACACTTTGAAAATGCAGCTATCTTGCAAGGAGTGAAGCTCGCTTGTTCAAGGAAAGAGAGACAAACTCGAAAGCCGCTCCTCTTTTACATTACAAACTCGCTCGCTTGCTTGGTCGTGCACCCTTCGCTTTGAGCACTTGACACTGCTGCTTGTATATTTGGAACTGTTCAAGCTGACAGCCGAATGGCTAGAGATGAGCGATGACCGTGCGTGTGCCCAGCCCCGGAAAGACGAAAAGGTCTGTCGGGTGGGGGCAAATGTCAAAGTCAAGCGAAATTGTGCAGGAATGCTGTGAATTTAATTGGGCCCTGAGGTTCACCAAAGTGCAAATCTGAAAGGGGAAATTACACTTTTGCCAAGAAGGCTAACGAGGCAGAAAGGCACGCGGTGATGGCGGCGACTTGGAAAGCAATTTTCTAATTCCGCTCGAGCTCGCATTCCGATGCCTGCCTTTTCCTCTCTCTCTCTCTGTGTTTGCTAAATTTACTCTCCTTCTCCGCGCGGCTGCTGCTGCTGCTCCCTCGCTTGACTTGTCAAGATTTGACCCGCTTTTCCCACTTTCCCGCAGGCATATCAGGCTGCAGCAGATCGAAAGCACGCCGACAGCCCATCAGCTGAGTTCAAGTGGCTTGCACTCTCTGCAGCTGTGATCCATCATCATCAGCGATTTGCTGCCGCTAGTCGTTTGGTTTCTTTTTTTCTACCTCCGCTCCTCACTTTCGCTCCTTCTTCTCGAGATACATACCACCATCATCTCATCCTACTCTTCCTCGTTTGCCTGATACTTGCGATTGCCTCTGTCAACCGCGTTCCACGTCTCTATCAATAAGCCCTCGACAAAGCTAGACTCCAATTTATTTAACTAGCCCCAAATAAAAGGACGACGTCCAAGCGTCCTTCGCCTCGCCACCACGCAAAGAGATCTCTCTCATTTCGTGAAACATCCGCGCTCGGTCGTAATAGCAGCTCGTTCACGTCGTCATTGCTAAGCCATTCCTAGCTTCTTGGCTTCTTCGCCTACTGGTCGGGTTCGCCTTCATATCGAGACATACACAAGGTAGAAGGTTCATTTTTACCCCACACCTTTCTCCCCATAAGTCCTCTCAAAATGCGTTTCACGACCATCCCCACAGTGGCATTGCTTCTCGCCGCCCTTGTAGCAACCCTCACCACCGCCCAGCTCGCGCCGGACTCTGTTGCTCAACCTTTCGCCTCACCATCCTTCGACGACGCATCCCTCCTCTCAGAACGCTCGTTACTCGAAGCCCGTCAATCCACCAACTCCACCACCACCTCTTCCGCCGCCGAACCTTCCGGCTCCGCTTCCCCAGGTGGCGACGCAACCATCTCCGAACCCGGAGGATGCTCCATGACCAACCATCTCTCGATCAACCAACAGGCTTCGTGGGGTGAAGGATTCGTCAATACATGCTGTGGATTCGATCAGGGTACCCAATGTTGGTATAGGAAACAAGATACAGTGGCACCCGAGGACGAGTGCGAGATTCCGAATTGCGCCGATTTGGAATCGATGGATAAGAGTAGGATGGTTGGGTTTGTGCCACTGAACTCGACGAATGGAAGCGGAAAGTATGGAAATATCTTTTTGAGTTTCGGTATGTTGAGTCCAGGGGTGGTGAATGTGCCGGCGATTGGGTTGATGGGGTTGGCTGCGGTGATGACGTTGGCGGCTACTACGTTGCTGTAAGGTCACACTAATGGAATGGTTCTTTGTGCGATGGATCGACGTCGGACCGCTTTCTTTGGGCGTATCTGACTTAGGAATAGCATGGGACGACGTGGTCTTTCTTGAACAACAATTTTTTCTGTTTCGGCCTCTTCACTTGACCTCGCAATAACACCTCTTAGTTTCTTCGGATGACCCGAATTTTCCATGCTTCTTCTATGTTGTACTCTTATCATTTCTCATGGGAATAACACTCTTTTCGCTCGAACATCGCTTGGCTCTCTCAAGACGGCTTAGTGCGCTAAGGATGCGATTGAGATTGAGGAAATACAGCCAAATGCAGCGTAAGAACGCCTTAAAACGAATCAGCATCACTTTGTTCCGACGCACTTTCAACGTCGATGAATTCGCCATCACTTCCACGTTCCCTCTGCAATCCACTGTTGCCGCCGCTACTTGAGCTTTTCTTCTTGCTGCTGGAGTTTGGTCCTGCCGCTAAACCATGATTCACTCTCGTAACCTGCACGTCGTCGTCCTCATCGTCTTCGTCATCTTCATCGTCATCGTCGTCGTCTTCTTCTTCGTCATCGTCGTCGTCGGAAACCGCATGAACTTTGCGCCGTTGTGAGGAAAGATTGTGGTCCGAATCGTCATCCGAGTCGTCAGCGATCGTGAATGTCTTTGTCTTTGCGTTTGAAAAGGAGGAGCTTGGTGTGTTGCGGTTGGGAAGTTTGACCTTCGTCCCGTTTCCTCCGGAAGCGGGTAAGTTGGAAGCTAGGGCCACATCTTCTTCGTCATCATCGGATATTTCACCCTCTTCGCCATCGTCATTGCCATCCGAATCGCCACCAGATCCTGCATCTTCGTATCCTCCATCATCGTCGTCCTCATCATCCTCGACCAACCGCTTCCTCTTCTTGTCACCATTGCCGTTCTTTCCACCGCCACCACCACCATTGTTCCCGTTATTATGCGTGTTGTTCGGATTCAACGGCGACCCACTCAGCACCGTCGTCGAATTACTCAATCCCGATGGCGCAAACGTTTGACTCGAATACGACCTATTCATCCCCCCACCTGCCACACTACCTACATTATCCGACGGTGGAGGAGTAGGCGAACTTGTCTTGATCCTTTTCGTCATCCTTGCATTTGCTGCAGCTAATGGACTTGATCCTCTCTTGACCCCATTATTTCCCGCTGCTCCTTTCGTATTTGCACCATTTTTGCGTTTGGCTACGATACTCTCCTCGTCCAATTCGCTGCTGTACCGAGGCGTACCCGCTCCACCACTGCTCTGTCGACCGGCGATTGCAGATGTCAGCGTGGGAAGCGTGGTGTTCGTTGAGGCTTTCGCACCTCGAGCGGCGCCCTTTCGACCACCTTTGGAGCCCATACCCATGCATTTTGCAAGATGGGTAGCGTAGCGATTCGAGCTAACTTGTCGTGAACAGACTAGACATTCGAAGAGCGGGTTGTTCGAGTAGTAGTCCGGTTTGCTCCCCGCACTTGAGCCTGTCGCCGCACCTGGCACCGGTGTTCCTGAGCGAGAACCTGATGAAGAAGCTTCGCCAAGGAGGAGAGATGAGGAAGAGACATTGGACTGTTCAGCCGCAGGCGTGTGGGCTTGACAACGAATGCCACAGAGTTTACAGATCGATCGAGCGCGTTTGATCTTGGCGTGGGTATGGATGGCTGTATCGAGCACGATTTCGCGTAGAAACGAGTCGAGGAATTTAGCCGCTATCAGCGCCTTAGAATCGCTAGCCATGATGGTGTTGAATTGCACTGCACTGAGTCGATGGGGTCAAGGAGATGGCACAAGGATGGTTGCTTGTGCAAGGTGAGAAGGTGTATCGTAGCAGCTGGACCCGTGAAGCACGGCGAGAAGCTGACCCTGAACTCGAATTCGGCAAAGTGGCTTTCCATGTGGAGTCGTGCGAGTCCGACCGAAAAAGGTATGTTGTGTCATAAGGGAGGCATAACATAGCATTGTAAATTTGATCGTGTTCGTGGTCGACACATTATGATCTCCCCCACTTCGAGGCGGCACGGCCGAAGATCCGCTCTGTAGACGGCAAAGGCTTCTTGATTCAACCTTGACGTAACGCATAAGTTGTACAAGCCAGCATGCAGTAGCAGAGATAGTGTATAGCAAACATGTGTCACCAAGGAGAGGCGAAAAAGAGAAAGGTGATACGCGGCAATATGATGCAAGCGGAGTCAAACGATTGATGGAGTTGAAGAGTTGGTCCATACGCTCCAGAGAAGATGCGCGGAATGGAAAACATGGAAAATATGGAACGACCGGCCTTGACGAGCTCTAAAAAGCAACCCTCGACATGTCCATCTTGCATATTTTGCTCGCTTCAGCTCCGACAAAGGCAGGTTCAAATTTGCAATTCCTTCTTCGCTTCTGGTTCTGTCACTTCATCAATACTTCGGCTAGCTTATCGTGGAGAGGTGTGTGCGTGAGAATCGCCGTCTTACTTGCCGTACCAATGCATCGGTCAAAGTGTTCGGCAAGGGGTTGTGTGACAGAAGAAGAAAAAGTTTGCGGTGCAAAGCCCAAGACGAGCAACGATGTGCCAGCTTAACGTAGGCTTGAGATTGTCCCGCGGCAAAAGAAGATGCACCTTGCTCTAAATGATTTGCATCCTTCCCGAATTCCTGAATGGGCAGTGCGGAGACGAGGGTCGGATCGAGTGTGGACAAGTCGGGAGCCAGTTCAGCCAGTGTCAGGGTCGCAACGCAACGACAAGGAGAAGCGAAAATAAAGGAACGAAAAAAGAGCGTCGCGTGCATGTGGTGAACAATAATAGAGAATCGGAAAAAGGCAAAGTGCCGTGGGGTTACTCTAAATTTTATGCGTCAAGTTAACCGTCGCTAGCTCGAAAAAAGGTTCAGGCACAACGACACAAGAGATACAAAGACTCACTTCATTCACTCTCTTACACTTCAGCTCGCCCATGTCGGTCGTGCCGATGATTCATTCTGCTGCCGCCGCCAAGCCTCATCGCTCCTTCTCGTCCTCCAACTGAGCTTGGATCGCTTGTTCGTGTGTCTCAACCCTCATCACAGATCTTCTGTAGGTCAAGTCGGTATCGCCACTTTCATCATTCCTTCTATCCATTCCTTTCCTTCCTACTTCTACCATCAACCACATCATGGGGAAGCGGTGTCGATACATACTTTCCATCATGACTCCGACATCCGTATAGCAGTGCTACACCAACGCATCCGCTTCCCTTTGCCAAAGCGATTCTCTGGTCCTTTCTAAGCACGCGACTTACGGCCTCGATCATCATCTTGCAACGGCAACGTCACCAACATTCGATACATTCACTACAATCGCATCGCTGAAACGCATCATTGACTCGTCAAGCACAGCCTAGATCGGCTCGATTTTATATACCTTTGCCAGGAACGTAGCACTGCTCACCTCCCATCGCCATGCCACCCGCCGCTAGCGTCACCATCACTCAGCTCGAGCCCGTCATCTTTTTGCGTGGACAGTCGTCCTCGGGCGAAGATGCGCGTGGTCGACGTCGTCCCGTCAACATTGACGCCCCTCCATCTCAACTCCGCGCATTGGTCACCGTCTACCTCCCCAAACCATCCAAGATCAAAGATATCACTGTCTCGCTCAAAGGCACCGCCAAAACCGACTGGCCAGAAGGCATTGGTCCTAATCGTGTAGAAATGGTCGAAGAGATGACCATCTTCCAACAAAATATCAGTCTTTACAATGCCAAGCAAGACAACGCTAGCCAAGCAGGCACCAGAAGACGAAGCAATTCGGTCGGTCCAGGTATCGGATTGCAGGAGGATGTCGACTGGGAATACGCCGCAGCTACTGCCTCCGCAGGTGCTACAGCAAGGGCAGCCTCTGCTTCGAGATCCGGTAACAATTTTCGTCAAGCTAGCGGCTCTAGTCGCAAGGACGATGACCGGCCTAGAAGCTCCGGTGGTACAGGCAGTAGCGGCGGAAGCAATTTGGCTCGTCAGATTGCAGGCGCAGCTGCTAAAGCAGGGACAGCCATGATTCCGCCTACTTTGCGTCCAGATCTGGGATTGGCCAAGAATAAAGATCCGTCTTCTTCGCGCAATCGACCGTCGCTCCAACGCACTGGTTCCGGCACCACATCCTGGACTCCATTTGCTACTAGCCCTGATGCCAGCGTCGTTGCTGCTGCCCAATCACCTCCCACGCAATTCAACAATCCTTGGTCACGAGCTCCTTCCTCAGCTGGCTCCACTCACCTGGGCAACACACCAGCCACCTCGTTCTTCGAAGACCGTGGAGATCCAGCTACCCCTCACCAAGATTTGTCGAGATGGCATGAGTACTTTGCCTCACAAGGTCATGAACAACCTCCGTTGTATGCTCCTCGCTCTGCTCCTCTCCAAGGTTACGATAGCTGGCCCACCGAGGTTCCTTCTGATGCGTCCGCAGGGTTGGAAGATGTTGCCTTTCAAATCACCTCGCCCGTTAACAGTGCATCGAGCAGTGCTGCGCCCAGTGCGGTCGCCACTCCGATGGATCGAACTGCTGCCAACTCTACTGAAGCAATTGCAGTGGGCCCTTCTAGCTCGAGCACTGCTAGCCCAACACAGCCCAAGACTATCAGCAATGGTACAAATGGCTCTGCAGCCCCTGGCAGGAGTATCCTTCACACGCAGCCAGCCACGACACCTCGTCCAAAGGAGCAGTCCGTCCGTTTCGACCCTCGGTCCCGCATAGATGATGCAACACCAGCCGCCAACGGTGCAGCTCCGAAAGCAAACGGATCCAGAAGCGCACCTTCAAGTCGACGCAACTCGGTGGAGCTGCAGCATAACGACAAAACGGGAAGCAAGGGCAAATCCGGCAACAAGCTCGGTAATGGTGTCAAGAAGCCCAACCTCAAAATGCTGATCAATGGCCTACTCAAAGAGCCTACCGCTGAACACAAGGCCAACACCGAAGAGGCAGCTCAATCTGACTCAAAGGAGTTCAAGAAGGGCACCTACACCTACCCCATCTGCATCTCTCTCCCCTCCAACCTGCCTCCCACACTCCATGCCGACTTTGGCTTCAACCGCTACGTCCTCCGCGCCAACGTGGTGCGCGCTGGTGCCCTCACCCCGAATCTCGTAGCTGAACGCGAAATGACCTTCATCCACGCACCAGACGAAGATGCCCTCGAGGAGACTGACTCGATCGTCGTTGAACGATGCTGGGAAGATCTGCTGTCGTATATGGTCGTGTTCAGTGGCAAGAGCTTCCCCATCGGTCAAAAAATTCCGCTTTGGCTAAAGTTCGTCCCTCTAGGCAAGGTCAAGATCTATCGCATCATTGCAACTCTAGAGGAAAGAACTGACTACTTTGCCAAGGGGAGAAGAGTGGCACGACACGAAGTGCCGAGGAAGTGGACGCTGATGAAGATCGGACATGGCAACGGAACTGAACCAATCTTGCCCATTCTGTCAGACTCTGCGGATGCACTGGACAAGTCTCCTCTTGCGCCGCTTGCCCGCGCTGCTGCGGGTCAAGATGAAGACTCGGATGCCCTTCCATCGATTTTGGACCCGACAGGACCCTGGGAGTTGGCGACCGAGCTCTTGATTCCAGCATGTGGAACAACAAGGATCAACTATAGCACCAACCATTCCAAGTCCAACATTGCCGTGCACCACCTCATCCGTCTCTCCATTCGCGTTGGTCGATCCCAGGGCGATTGGGAAGTGTGGAACGACAGCAGTGGTGCAGGAAGCTCGAGCTCGGCAGCTGCGGGTAAAAAGGACTCGCCTAGTTTAACATTAGTGACAATATTAAAAGTAATCCCTGGAATAAATCTCTTAAGTAAAATAGCTTTAGTTTGGGGGAT
>JAXQGJ010000302.1:0-20046 GCA_037039655.1 Pseudozyma sp. M118-08B | reverse complement strand
ACCACTACCACAGCAACTTCGAACGCTGCCGCGACGAAGAAGCAGCCACGAACACCAGAGCCTATTCGACCCTCGCAGGGCCCCCTCAAATCGACATGGCACAAGACCGAGGAGCAAAAGTCATGGGGTCTCTACCACTGGCTCATTCATCTCACAGGCATCGACCCCATCCCACAGGGTGCGACTGCCGTCAAGCACGCGAAGGATGACCCCATTCCCGTCTGGAGTAACGCTCAGCTCCACCTCTGGATGTTGATGCGATACTTGCCAGCCGTTGGCATTCAGTACGCCTACACCCAGTGGGCTGGACGCTCGTTCCACCCTGTCGCTAATGTCATCTACTGGGGCGTTTACATCTCGCTCTTCGGCTCCAATCTCCTCAACGTTCTCAGGAAGACCGTTTCCAAGGTCGGCTACCTTCAGCCTGACGCTGCACGAGATGGTATTCCTGACGTCAAGGTTACGTCGGTGCTAAACTCGCTCCTCATGACAGCATTCTTCCGCCCCGCAGCAGCCACCTTGGTCATCTACGACCGCGATGCGCCAGTCACACTCTCTCCTTGGTTGCCACTCATCGTGCCGCTTTTCGCAGTTGCTACCGACTTCTGGTTCTACATCTACCACAGAGTCATGCACGAGTCTGACTTGCTCTGGAAGTTCCACCGCACGCACCACACAACCAAGCACCCCACTCCCATCCTCACCCTTTTCGCCGACACCGAGCAGGAATGGTTCGACGTACTCTTCATCCCCCTCCTTGCCTACTTTACCGTCAAGCCCATTGTCAACCTCAGCTACTACGACTGGTTGTTCTGCTGGACCCACATCATCTTCATTGAGCTCATCGGACACTCTGGTATTCGCTGCGCTGGTTCGCCACCCGCATTCGACTTGTTGCCCATGAAGATGCTCGATATGGACCTCATCATTGAGGATCATGACAACCACCACTCGCGTGGCTGGAAGAAGTCCGGTAACTACGGCAAGCAGACCCGTGTTTGGGATAAACTCTTCGGTACTATTCTGCCACGTATCGAGACGCTCGAGCACCTCGTGGATTACAGCGATAAGGTCACCCTCCCCCAGTTCTAAGCTACAATGCCTGGATAGGATTGTTACCTAAGTGGCGCTAGTCGCCATCATTCTTCGCAAAATGTCATCTCTTTCAATGTAAACTATATACCTCACATTCCGTGCACTTTTCTTGTATACTTTGTACGTTTTTGCTAATCTCAATTATAACTTCACTTCTTCAGTATCGCATTGATCGTGAAGTTGAGCGCGATGAGACCCCCCTTTGCTTTTCGAGTTACCAGACTGAGATTGAAATTGAGATTGAGAACCACGTTTCGAGCGCGTCGTATCGCCATCGTAAGGGTTTTGGCTCAGTTCGCAAGGCAACGTCATCTCGTTGTGTCGCGAGATTGATTTCATTTTGCGATAATGAAGAGCTTGCCGAACTCATCTTGAGTCGCCAGAAGAATCTTCGAGGTGCTCGAAGTATCGGTACGACCACATGGCAAGACCAAGTCAGCGATGGCGACACAGCCCGATGACATTTGTGCGGGCATCTCGATTGCATCGGGGGTCATGATATCATGTGGGAAAAGGATCGACAGACTACTGGGAAGCCGTGATTGCGATACTGAACTTTTCTTGTCAAACCTCGCAAGCTTCAGGCATGTCCCAGTTGTCGACTCGCAGAGGTCTCACGTCTGACATTGGATGGTCCGCAAGTTGACAACGATGCCACCTTGACTATTTCGAGTGCCTCGTTGTCACCACAAACGAGAGTGAAAGCCTGTCAACAACTTGAGAACCGCATCTGACATGTACGAAAAGCACGAATGTAACACAAGCTCTCACGCCACCGAGTCTACCACTGCTGCTGAAGCATGTAGACGAAGGAGGGAAGACAGGAAGCGCGACGCCGTACTTTACTATCAGATCTTTGCCACTGGACAAAAACTGCAGAGATTGACGCCGTCGCATCGCATGATGCCGGTACTTCAATCGCTGTTCTCGCCGTCCGGGCATGTGCCTGACTTGGTGTACCGTACCTGACTACGACAAGACGTGCCTTGCACCGAACGCAATACGCACTCGCTTAGCGCTGCACTGCCAAGCAATGCACATAGATATGGTGCCACAAGTCTACGCCATGATGTTATCTCGGACAAGCTCTCCCGTCCAATAAGCATGCCGAAGATGTGTGGGGAAGACAAAGAATACCCAAGCGATCGGACGGACATGACGGTGACCGAGATTCTCATTCGCTGTGAGCTGTTCCTTACTTGGTGCCCACACTTCGCACAATCTCGTGATCAAGAAGGTTTATCTTGTCATGTCATGTGATAACAGCGTTAGCCGGTGGCATGCTCGGGTAGACCCCAATTCTTCTGGCGAAGCATGTGAAGACGTGATACCGTATCGAAATGGATTCTCATTGGTCGACAAACGATGGACGGAGCAAGGTGCTAGGAGCTGATTGGTTCGGACGAAGGTCTTCCGAACTCCGGTCTCTCGGAAATGTCCGCACCCTATGGGAGTTCAGCAATGGACTGTGCCGAAGGCTCGCTCGCGTGGATGGAATCCCTGATGCAGGCACATCGCACAGTATCTCCTAACATTGATGTTCAACTAGGAACTCAACCCAGCTGCGAAGGTCGACAAGATTCCAAAGCTCGGACTTGGACCGGTCAGTGATACACTTCGTCCTAACGGCGATACTCCGGGCCTCAGTTCGCGGTACACGAAAGCATCAAACAAGCTCGTCACGAAGAGCCTCACAAGACTTAGATGAGGTGACTGCCTTTCGAAGCAAGCATCAGTCGGAAAGGGTCTAGCCGGCGGCACGACTGTCAAACCGTTGTCACGCCTTGTTCGAGTAGCTAGCTGCAGATGCAGATGAGCAGGACAATGAATCAAACTTGACTTGCTCACGCAAAACGACGCTGTACGAGGCCCATCACAGCAACTTTCTTCTGATTGGTCACCTGCGGGGACTTGTTTCTCTCGTTGTTGACCAGTGTTTGCAATTTTCGTAAGGTACATTACATTACATTGTTGTACATTGTCGACGAAGTACCCTTCGCCACATCCAACCAGAAAGCAGACTGGAAAGAAAGAGAGAGAAGAGAAACAGTTCAGACATTGATCCCCAGCGATGTGCCGTGCCGATGCAGCTTTGTGGTTCGTCGTTCACATTGTCAGGCGGCCTAGGCCGCCGGCAAAGATCTCATTGTCCCGCTTTCGAACTCCGCCATCAATTCGCAGAATCGCCATTTTCGAATTAGGGCATTCGCCGATATAATTTATTTTTCAGGCAAGCAATTAGTATTCCGCTTCTAACCGAAGGACTGTTTTGAGCCAGCATAGAAGTGGCAAACGAAAAGGTTGAGGTGCTCCAAAGCAACACCTTGCACTTCTCACAAAAGCCTCGCCTGTCATCAACGTGCCTCACGGACACCTTATACGATCGATGAATTGTGCTATCGATATCTTGGAATTCCAAACCGATTCGTGAGACTGAGAGGGTGAAGGTGGACCGGACCGGCGGATTGGTTTATCGGCACTGGTGTCACTATCTCTCTCGGAGCAGAGGCCTCCTATCGTGTGTGGCTCTGGGCTCTGCTCGTGTGCCACGGGTGTCAAAGAAAGACTTGTCTATCTCTTAATGCGGTGGACCTGTGTCTCCTGCAGAGGTGTTCCTTCCAGTTCAAGTGTGGGCCTCGGGTAGAAGGCCCGTCGGAATTTGATTTATATCACACAGAAGACTCTTCTTGTGCCGCTTCGTCTTTTCGGAAGACAGTGTTCCGCACTATCTTTGGCGTTCTTTCCTGCCGCCAGCTCGCCGTTGTTGCTGGACAGCTCATGCCATACACAACGATGCCATCCAATCACAACGCGCTCGTTTACCCCGCATTGTCCCACCAGTAGCTCTAGATAACGCTTCACCCGTCCTGGCTCTTCAGCTCGAGTCTCATTGGTTGGAAAGTAGGACAGACATTGGTTGACCGAGTGGCTCCGCTCGAACACAGTACTACCGCCGGTAAACTTGCTCTTGTGCTCAAGAGCCCGGCGCTCTGACCGTCGGTTCGACACTAGGAACAGCGAGATTGCCTATCTCCTACAGTTCAGAATTCGACCGCCGATACAATGCAATGCGGTTTGAGTCGCGCGTTCGCAGCCAGATTGCCCAAGTCAATCAGGTTCATCCTCCAATCGGCGGCCGCTTGACCCTCCAAGCCCTTGTCCAGGCTCCTAGTGTCGATTGTGGCGAATGGGAGGTGCTGCCGTAGTCAAGGTGGACAATCTCGGTTCGCCAGCTCTGCAGCTCAAGTCCCTGATCAAGACCTGTCAATGGCTCATCTGCCCTCCCCGCAGAGATTGTACCTGCACAGGGCAAATCGCCTCTGGCTGCTGCGTCGGACAAGCTCTGCAGCAAGATTAGGTTCTGCCCTCGCCCTCTGCGTGCGAGGCCTCTCCTTATGTTCGGCTCGATCCCCTTGCCTTTGTTATAGAACGGCGGACGGCGTTCCGTGTCATGCGACTACATCAACTTTCAGTCTTAATCAGTGCTGCAGCGTGTTGCCTGTCCGATACGTTGCAGAGTCGATAGCCAGGGTTGTGTTGTTCCTGATTGGCTGTCTCGCGACCCAACTGCAGATTTGCCCTTGTGATGTTTAATGCTTCTTCGGTCAGATGCTCTGGCGTGGCTCGTTGTTCCTGTCTGGTGCTGTGTTGAGATCAAGGCACACCTGTGCCTGTGTCCGTGGCAAGAGTAGAAGTATATACTTAAGGTAGACCTCTTTCCTTGCGCCATCCCCCCTTGCCGCTCATCCTCGCATTCCTTCACCTTTCCCCCCCTTCCCTTCCAAGAGCTGTCATTGACGCTCAATTTCGCCATCATGGATCACATTGATGTCAAGCCCGAGGCGGCTACCTCGGACACCAGCTCCGATAAGATCAAGGCTGACGCCAAGGAGGGCGTCGAGATCTCCAACGTCGGCTACGTGCTCAAGTCTGACCGTGCCGATGCTGACTACAGCGAAGATGTCGCTTCAGATGCAGGCCACGTCGTTCACACTGCCGCTGATATCGTCACCTCCGTCATTTCGCTCGAAGATGACCCTACTCTCAGCCCTTGGACCTTCCGTATGTGGTTCCTTGGTCTCGGTTTGGCTATTTTTGGTTCGGTTCTTCAGGAGATCTTCTACTTCAAGCCCCAGACTATTTTCGTGTCCGTCGTTTTCTTGACCGTCATTGCCTATGCCATGGGAGAGGCAATGTCCGCCTTCATCCCCAGGAAGGGCTTGATCGGTCGCTGGTTGAACCCTTTCCCGTTCAACCTTAAGGAACACGCCGCCATCACCCTTATGGCCTCTGCTGGTACCTCGTCTGCCCTGTCCACTGAAGCTCTTGCCGCTCAGCAGCTCTTCTATGGTGGTTACCCCTCTAAGGGTGCCGGTATCTTCCTGACTCTCTCGTCGCAGATCATCGGCTTCACCATGGCTGGTTTGCTCCGTGCCGTCCTCGTTCACCCCGTCAAGATGCTCTGGCCTTCGAACTTGCCCATCACTTCGTTGCTCGAGACCCTGCATGACTCTAAGACTCACAACGCTAAGGCTGCCATCAAGAAGAAGATGAACTTCTTCTGGATCGTTGCTGGTGGTATGTTCGTCTGGGAGCTCTTCCCCGAGTACATCTTCACCGTTCTCGAGGGTGTCTCGATCTTCTGTCTCGCCAACCAGAAGAGCCTTGTTTTCACCAACCTTTTCGGTGGTGCTTCCGGTAACGAGGGTATGGGTTTCCTCGCTGTCAGTTTCGATTGGAACTACATCGCTGGTCTCGGCTCTCCTCTCTGGGTTCCCCTTCAGACCATGGTCAACAACCTCATCGGTTGGATCGGCTGTGTCCTTCTGTTCATCGGTATGTACTACGGCAACATCTACCGTGCTCAGGACTTCCCCTTCCTGTCGCAAGAGTTGTTCACCGGTGCTTCGAACGGTACCAACGCCTTCATCTACAACCAGACCGCCATCATGACTCCTGAGTTCATCATCGACGAGCAGGCTCTCCACGCCGAGGGTATCCCCTGGCTCACCGCTTCTTACATCGGCTACCTCATCACCTCGAATCTCGGTCTCACTGCTTGCTTCACTCACATGCTGCTCTGGAACTTCGAAGACATCAAGGCCGGTTGGGAGTGGGCTTACCCAAGCAACATCAAGAAGGCATTCTCGGGTCCCAACGGTTACAAGTTCTGGATCAAGAGGACCCCCGAAGAGGAGGCTGCTTACGTCCAACAGACTCAGGCCGATCCGCGCATCGACCCTCACTACAAGCTTATGAAGAGGAACGGCTACAGAGACGCTCCTTTGTGGTGGTGGGGTGTTCTGCTCGTCATGTCTTGGGTCATCGGCCTTGTTTGTCTTTACGTGATGAAGTCTACGCTGCCTTGGTGGGGTTTCATCCTGTCCAGTCTCTTTACCATGGTCTTCCTCCTCTTCTTCGGAGCCCAGAACGGTATCACTGGTTTCGGCTTCAACATCCAGCCTATCTGCCAGATGCTCGGCGGTTACCTCTTCCCTGGACGTCCCCTTGCCAACCTTTACTTCACTTGCTACACCTACAACGCCATGTCGCAGGGTCTCAAGCTTAATGCCGACATGAAGCTGGCGCAGTACGTGCATTTGAGCCCTATCGCTACCTTCGTTTCCCAGGTCGTCGGATGTCTCGTCGGAGCCTTGATGAACTACGTCATGATGATCCAGATTGTTGACAACCAGGGCGAGATCCTCAAGTCAGTCCTCGGTACCAACATCTGGTCTGGTCAGAACGTCCAGCAGTTCAACACCCTTGCCATCGCTTGGTCCATCGCCAAGGACATGTTCTCGATCGGTGCCAAGTACCAGTGGGTCACCATTGCCTACCTCCTTGGTTTCTTCGTCCCTATCCCCATGTGGCTCGGCAACAAGATCTGGCCTCACCGTGCTTGGAGCTATCTCAACTTCTCCATTATTGCTTGGTACCTTGGATGGCTCTTCGTCGGTATCAACTCTTCGATCTTGTCCTACTTCATCATCGGCTTCTTCGGACAGTTCTACCTCCGAAGGTACCGCCCCCGCTGGTTCAACAAGTACAACTACATCTTGTCGGCTGCCCTCGACGGTGGTACACAGACCATGGTCTTCGTCCTTACCTTTGCCGTCTTCGGAGGCTCTGGAAAGGCTCGTCCCTTCCCCAACTGGGCAGGAAATCCTAATACCGAGAAAGTATCATCTCGATCTCTTCCCCAATCGAATATGAGCAACATACTGACAACATTCAAATCCCTCTTTGACGTTCTGCTCATTTTTATTTCCATATCAACAGGATCCACAACCTCGACTACTGCGCAGTATCTCCCATCGTCGTTTCGTAATTCAAGCGAGCGGAACATCAGCGCAACTCAGGATACCCAGACTGCCAGCGGGTCATCAGATTGTGAGACGCTGCAGCCCAACAACAGCAAAAGCACAATCGTCTGTTTATTTATTTGCTTCGGAATCCCATGTCAAGTCACCGTTTTTCCAGAAGTGTGTTTGCAAGCCTGCTCGAGCTGTGTTAGAGATCTCCCTCTAGGTGAATGATAACCACTTGCACCGAATCAGCGGCCCGGTGAGCTTTAAAGGATCTACTATCGCTCGACAAATCCATTCGCTGCGTCGAGACCGTCGGTGTAGTGAAGGACAAGTGAAACTCAATTTGATGACGGAGCACGAACAAATTGCTACACGCGGTGTTGTCGCTCGCTCTGCCAGTGGTATTGCATTTGTGGCTGCTCAGTTGTGGGAACGATGTCCGGCGATATGAAGTAGCAATTGTTTGTCAACATGAATTGGCAAATGAATTTTCGGAACACCGGAATTGGAGACGACCGTTCGCACAACTTGACAGCAGCGGGCCAATTTTAAATTCACAGACAGTGTTGGGTACAAATGAATATCGAACTTTTACTTGGAGAATGGACCGAATTCCAGCTGCCATCGAGCCTGAGAATTTCCTCCCATAACCGTTGTCTCTGCCGCTCAAACTATTCTCATCGATACATTTCTGTTCCCATTGCAGGTGCCAAGTAGGTTGTGGAAGCCAAAAGCGTCCTGGTCTCGTGCTCTATGCTTGCATGCAGCACACTACCGATGTGGGTGACCTTTGAGCTGAATGTGTTCGCTCATATGGATCTTACAATTCTCTGAACTGCGCTGCTCCTCACCTTGGCCGGTCGGCATGAAAGTCGGCCTCTAACGAGCAAGTCAGGCGACCAGACCAGCGTCAGAACAGCGCCGATCACGCTTGGCATGATCCCTGCCGCCAGCACCACGTTCCCACTTGCTCGCACAGAGTTCTCCAGTCATGTTCCGGGCCAACTTTCGGCTCAGCCGGCTCAGTTCAAAAGATTTTCCTTGACTGACTCTAGGACACGCTTTCAGGTTAGTCACAAAGCTAGAGCGTCAGCGATCTAAGACCTGGGGCCCCACAAGCTCAAGCCATGCGAGAGCCTTTTTTTTAAATTTGATTTTTTTTCACATCTTCTCAACTTTCCGGTGAACGATTCAGCCTTTTTGCTTGCAACGGCGCTTTGTTTGAAGGGGTTTGCCTCTTTTTCTGTCTTGCAACGCCGGTCCACAATGAAAGCGGGAGACGAGCCGGTCATGACCGGCAGTGCTGACTCTGAAAGGGTTTGTATCCGGGGGCTTGAATGGCAAAAACCTTATTGCGTGAACGCATGTAAAGCTTAATATCGCAAACTAAATTTCTCCTCAGAATAATCTCAAGAACTTAAAAAAGCGTAACGTTAACTCGGGTCGGCTGGAGAATCACAGGCCTCCGACTTTGTCGACCCCTCCTGCAATCCCTTCTGACTAACGAGAAGATGGAGCGGCTGAGAGGAATTTGTGCTTTCGTTTGCAAATGCGAGCTACTCCTTGACTGTGTTAAGCTCTTCTTTTGGCGAACTGAAATTACGAGATAGGATCTCACAACTCCCTTTTTGAGGCTATGATTCATCGGGCGTGAGAACGTGCAAGACCTCTCAAAACTTTTTCGGACTCACAAAGGGACGAAGCCAAGCTTCTTGAGATTGAAGCTCTTTCTCAAAAAGTTTACTGATCGCTGGCAGAGGCTAAACTTTGATAAGCATACAATCAGAATTTGCTATCGAATTGTGGTATTTTTCGAGGATGAGATCCGCCAAGTCACTAGCGTAGGACGCGTGTTGACGCTGCTCAAGAAAGTCGTGATTGTCAGTAGTCAAGCAACGCTGATATCCCGTAAAATGTCCGTCGCCATTGCTGCTAGGTCATGAGGCCAGTATGAGCTTTGTGGGTAGCTCTGAAGCTTTGTCTTCCCGTTTCAAAGATACCTCAAAGTTTCACGCTAAATATTGAGTTGTCACAAGCATAATCGTGCTATCAGCGGTCAAATTCGTCCGCGTATTGACATGATCACGCATAACGACAATTGACACAGCTGCACCAAACCGTAGACAAGTCGAGAGTGAATGAGACCATGTGACCATCTGAAAGTTGATAGGCTTTCTGTCCCGAAAAAGGCCGAAGACGGGGGGCTTGCAATGCTTTCTTGTGGAGTCGTAGTTCCCAAGCGTCGCGCACAGGCGGAGAAAGCATGGTGCAAAACAGCTTCATGGACGAGGAGATAACACTTCAGCTTTGACGGACATCACATGACCAATGATCGAGCTTGGGACATATGCAGCGCCTCGTGATCCTCTGAGAAGCATCGACAAGACACTAGGCCTACTTGATATCCACGAAGCAAATCCTGAAGCTGGCCCCTTTGTGAAACCATATTGGCAGCTCATTGACCGCACGCACGCTGCACAACTGAATCTGATACCATTAGACTGCCTCGATGCACAGAACAATTTTTCCGAAGCAGTAGAAACGAGATTGTGCCATGATCTTCCCAAACGTATTGCGACACAGCTCTGAGACCTGAAAGTAGAAACTCTGAGTCGTGCGGACAAGGCAAAGAATCACGCTGCGCTGCCACAGTCAATTCTGGTGAGATTGCGCACTGATGTTTCACATCGAAGAAAGGAATCAAGGCTTAGCGCAAGTAACGCTCCAGGCAGGCTCAGTTATCGTATGTAGCCCTTTAGCGAGAGAAGCCGACGCTGAAAGAGATATAAGGAGCGCTTTTTACCACGTAAAGTCATGTTCCCTCCATCAACTTCTTTTCAAGATGCCTCCCCGACAAAAGTCAGCTCCCCGCGCCCGCCCCAATCCCATCACTGAAGACGGTCAAGTATCAGAGGTCTACTATCGCGGCGACGTTCCCTACACTGTGGTGCTCTCTGCCAGCGACGCTCACATTTTCGAGGAGTACAATCTTTGCATTAGCAGTTCCTGCGTCAAGGCTACCAAAAAACGCACTCAGAAGGCTCCTGTCACGCTCCATTCTCTCGTTCTCGGATTTCCTACAGTTCCCGAAGGGCACAGCATCGACCATCAAGACCAGAACTGGTGCAACAATGTTCGCTCAAATCTTCGAATCGCTTCTTTCTCAGTGCAGGCAATGAATAGGGTATGTTGGGTAGAGAGTAATTCCGGATATCGCGGGGTGCATAAGTATGGAAAAAAGTACATTGCAAAGGCTAACAGTAGGGAGGTGGGTAGGGATGATTCTCCGCACATTGCAAAGGCTATGAGAGTGGCAGGAGTGAGGAGATTTGTTGGAGAGGATGCTGCGGCGGAGGAAACAGAGCCAGAGTGCACAGAGGAGGAAATTGCTGAGGCTCGTCTAAGCGTTGAAGCGTTGCCAGAGAAAATGCCGGAGAGGAATGTTGGGTGGATTCGGATCAGGCAGAGGAAGAGGGGAATGCGTTACGAGGTATTGCTGAAGGAGAAGAACTATGGTACCTATGACTCTTTGGCTATTGCGGAGGAAGTTTTGGCAGAGGCTATCATACAATGGGAGGAAAACGAAAGAGCAAATCACACGATGACGGTCACTGATGATGGAGATCCTTGTTTCATCACAAAGAAAGGCGAGGAGATTTTGGTGGATGCGGAGATCTATTGGAAGTACTTCAAGTACTCTGCGCGATTGGACGCAAATGGCTACGTAAGGATCAAAGATAACGCTTACCTTCATCGACTTGTTTGCCCGCTTCTCCCCGGCGATGATGTGGTGGATCACATCAATCACGATAAACTCGACAATCGACGCTCCAATCTTAGGTCAACAACTCACAGAGTCAACGCGATGAACCTCACTGCAAGAACCAACACTGAAGAACTGGGTATCACATACAACGAGAAGATTCGAAGATACAAAGCAGTTGTCTTCAGAACGCACGTCAAATACTTCGATGTACTGGAAGATGCTATTACTTGGCGCGACAATATGAAGCGAGCGCTCTGCCCGGAATTTTTCGATACCGATTAGTCCTCCTTCCGCTCCTTCATCTTGTTCGATACCTTTTTCTCGTCCCTTTCCGTCTTTTCAGACTTGTCCGGTTTAACCTTCTCTTCCGTCTTGTCCTTCTTTGTCTCCGTCTTCAATGAATCCATTTTGCTCTCATCCGTGTCTGTTCGTTTGCGCTTCTTTGAGGTTTTCTCTTTGCCGTCTCTGGACTTCGACCTTCGCTTTTTCCCCAACTTGTCTGCCTGGTCCTTCTTGCTCTTGCTCTTCTGTTTGCTCTTCGTCGATAATGAGCCTAAGCTCGCGCTATCGAGTGGAGCCGATGATGAGCTGTCGATGCCGCCTGCCTGAGCTTCGCGCAAAGCCTTCTTAGCGAGCTTATTTCGTAACTTTTCCGCATCCTTGCTTTTCTTCTTGGACTTTGGCTTCTCTGTGCTGGTTGATGAAGAAGCAGAGGAAGATGAAGAGACATCAAGAGCAACGTTGACCTCTGCGTCCGATGCAGCGACGACTTTCGCGGTAGGCTTTGGTGTCTCGACCATCGGCGGTTCGACGGCAGGTACGATAGGCTTGCCGCGAACAAAGTTGCTCATGAGCGTCTTTCTCGCATGCTCGCGTTTCGCCAGCGAGGACAACGACATGGTGGTTGATATAGCCGACCTCTCGCCCATGTTCCAATTTGTAGATGTTTTCTTGTCGACGGGAGTTGAAGTGCCGGATGAAGCAGGAGAGTTGCCAATCGAAAGACTCTTTGCTCCTGCGGTGAAGATGCTATTCCACCAGTCGTCTGCGCGATCACGATCCTTGCCGATGCCGCTAAGTGTCTTCTTCTGTGTGATAGCGAGAGGTTTCTTGAGACCTCTACCGGCCTTGCCGTCTAGTGGGACGCCGACGCCTTCCCATCCTTGCGAGACTAGGAAGTTTGTTGTGTTGAGCGGCATGCTTCCGTCAGCTTGAGCAAGCAGTGCTCGTTCTAGATGCTGTAGGTGGGTGAATGAGGATGAAGTTTGGTGTAACAAAGCAAGAAGAAGTGCTTGTCCGGAACAAGCTTTTTGGCTCTTAGTCTGTGCAAACCAAAAATTTCAAATTTCCCGCCGAACAAAAGAGCGAGGGTCCTGCATTTAGCACTCCGAGTTCCGAACTTTTATTTGCGAAGGTGTGTGGAGAAAGCGTTCCGGAAGAGCCGAGAGCAACACATGCGCGCCTGCACATCTTGCCTTCTCCCTGTCACAACATCATCATCGACCACATCACCGCTCTTCAAGCTTGCCAAATCAGCCTAGCTCCGCTGCAAGATAGTCTGTCGTCTCTGTCTATGGGTCGAACAGACAATAAGATCAGGCGCTCAGACTAACATGCTATAAGTTCAGCAGAGTGGATCCGCCGACTCAGAAGCGAATCTGAAAGACAGACAGTACTCGCATCTGCAGCAGCATCGCCGCCAACTTTCCCTTTTGCACCGATTGCTTTGCCACAGAAAGCCCAATGAATACAGCGGCGATTCCGTCACTAATCAACACCGTTATTGCAGAGGCTGCCGGCGCGAGCTCAGCTCCATCTTGAGCTCGACAATCATGACTCTGGTCACCAGCACCTCTGGTGCTTCGCCACGGCCTCGAGGTCGAACATGGACGCCTTGGATCATACTTGCGATCGCTTTGACCTTGGTCACCTACTCGGTAGACTCGTTTCTTCGTCTTCCTCAACAACTTGCTATCTCACAGCAATGCCGCATGTCACGAATGCGTCCAGCCTATATCGATCACACCGCAAACCTCGAGGGCTTCTCACCGTCAGGACTATGGCGCAAATATCGTCTTTATCTCTACCGTGAGCGAGACTTCGATCCGATGGACCTTCCGAGTGGCAGTCCTGCACTCTTTGTTCCTGGCAACGCAGGCTCGTACGGCCAGGTCCGCAGTGTTGCGTCCAGCGCTTCTCGACAGTTCTACAAAGAAGGAGGATCTGGAGATCGAAGGGACGAGTGGAAGGATGCTCCCGTTGGCCTTGCGCATACCGACTGGTACACGCTCGACTTCAATGAGGATTTTTCGGCTTTCAGCGGATCCACATTGATCGAGCAGGCTACCTTCATCAACGAGGTCGTGGCTTATCTTTCCGATCGATACGCTTCACCAGCAACTCGCAACTTTGCTGCAGGCGAACGCAACACGACAATACCTATCTTGGCACATAGCATGGGCGGTATCGCTGCCCGTCTCACTGCACATCTTCCCAATCATCCGCAAGGCAGTGTTGATACGATTGTGACCCTCAGCACTCCACACGCCTACCCACCCGTGCCCTTTGACAGGAGTGTAGAACATGTCTATTCGCTCATCAATCAGCCTGCTGTCTCGCCGCCAGAGGGCAAGCATCAAGGTGCACAGGTGCCGCCGCTGCTCGTCTCTATTGCAGGAGGATTGCTCGACACCCAATTACCCTCCGATCCGACATCGCTCAGTCTCGCACGCATCGGACAGTCAGTGGCTCCTTCACGCATTTCCACGTACACTTCATCACTGCCGTCACTCTGGTCGTCGGTCGACCATCTGGCTGTCATGTGGTGTGATCAGCTTCGCGAGAAGATAGCGCGTGGCTTCTTGCTCGACATGATGGCTTTTGGCCGCATCGCAGCTGAACGCAACGAAGGCGGCGTCGCCGGTAAAGTCAGCCTGTTACGCAGACGTCGCGAGCTATGGAGGCGCGCACTCAGCCTCTTCGACGCATCCGATGCTGGCAATGGCGATACTGGGCCATTGGAGCTCATATCGGACAAAGATTCTATCAATGATGAAGACCTTGAGCCCTTTGTCGTCGACAACGAATCGCCCTCTTTTCAGAGACCATTGGAAGGACCAGACTCGGCCCTCTCCTTCGATGACGCCAACTCTGTCTTCCGCATCCCCGCCAAACTAGGCGAAGCAGACGACGATTCGCACGCATTCGAGCTCGTCACCAATCTTTGCACTGGCTGGAACCCTTCGTCAGGCATGGGCATCCCGATCCCTCAGCCCATCGAGATCGTCGTTCAGACCTGTACCAACAATCCCGACTCTTCCAACCCTATTGGTGGGCGCAAGACTACCTGTCAGCTCGTCATGCCCTGGCAGTGGGAGCTGATTCCACCAAGCCTCTTGCCACGCACCGACATCATGATGGAGCCCCCGGCAGTATACTTGGACCCGAAGCTACCGGAGAACAGAGCATTTCCGAACCAAGAGGAGATCTATCACGTCCCAGGCCTCGCATTCCAGCGCTTACGTCTGGACGCTACGCTGCTCAAAAGGAGGCGTGTTGACTGGATTCGCGTTGAACGCAAAGCCGAGTCGGGCATGTTCGTGCATCAACATGGACTCAAGAGCTTCATTCGCGCAGGGTGGATGCGTCAAGCGGACGGACGCATCGAGAAGCATGGCAGCTCACTCTTGCTCACGTCTGGTGAGAACTCAGCTGTTCAACAACATCATCAGGACGCCGGAGTTGCTACCACAGGTGCCAAACCCATCGCCTCGGAATGGATACTGAAAGGCTACGGCTCCTCATTGCTCGCCCGACGCATCGAGGTCACTCTCAGTCAATGTCTCTTGGCGAACCTTCGACACTACACGCTCATCACCAACGACGAGACACAGCACTTGACCGAGCCCTCCTTCTCGCCCTTCTTGCACGTCTCGAATCGTGCAACAGGCGACTCGCGCTGGTACCCGCAACTCGTGACGCCCGAGCTTGTTCGAAAGGTTCGCGATCACAGCTACAAAGGCGAGCCCATCACTTTCCCTCTCTCTCTTCATGGAAATGCACCTTTCATGCCGCCTGCCAGGGACAGCGTCGACGAGGTCAGGCTGCAGCTTTGGTCGGATCAAGCCTTGCTCCAGTCGCTGCCTGGCGAGAATCTCAACTGCAAGTCGCCAGTCGAAACGATCCGCGTGTCCATTGACTGGAAGGCATCAGCTGGCTTGGTGTTGATGCGCTATCGATTCTTCCTCGCGGCATGGCCGCTAGGACTTTTGACCATCTGCATTGGTCTGACGTGGCTTGCTTGGGCTTCAAATCCCGAGGACACTTCTTTCGCGTCTCCTCTGACGTCGATCATGCAACCATCTTTTCGCACCCCTTTCCTCGGGCATCGCATTGATCCGCTTCTCGGCCTTCTTGGCTGCCTCACGTTTACGCTGATAGTCGTTGACAGCGTCCGCCTCACTCTGTACAAGTCGCTGGCGAGCGCTCAGTCCTCCGGGCCGACGTCGTCTTTGCTCGGCATGGTGCTCGGTCTAAGCGACCACTCCTCCACCGTGAGCTTGGTGCCCTGCTTCCTCGCCGTCTCGTATGCGGCCTTGCTCATCATTGCTGCAGCCATCTCATCTTCATTCCGACTCGTCGCAGCAACCGCAGCCAGATTCGGCGTAAGCCGTAAGCTCGATTGGGTCGGTGCAGCCACTTCCAGCTCCGACCCGCTTCGATGGAACAAGCAGTCCATGGCAGGTCTTGCGTTGCTCCTTCTCTCGGTAGTGCTGTTCGTACCGCATCAATTCGTCTTTCTCTGCATCTTTATCTTGCAAATGCTCAACACGCTTCGCGCGCAACTGGAACTTCGCACCATCCCAAGATCCTCGCATCGCCAAGCTACCGCATGTAGGCCTCAAGAGACTCGCTATCATCAGCACTTGAGCCTCTTCATCGTGCTCGTTCTGCTCTTGCCTCAGAAAGTCAGCTTCCTCGTGACGTGGGTACGCAACTTGACCTCGGTGGGCATTACAACCCCCAAGACGATCGCAGCATGGATGGATCACAACATTCTCGATGTCGCGCCGATAGTTGTGCTCGTCTGGATCATGGCAGGAGGGCGCATGCTTGAGCCACCACGCAGCAATGTCGAAGCGAAAGCGATCGCCTTCGGCTTCGGCGTCGTGGGATGGTACGCCCTTGTGTGGGGTATCAGATACACTTATTGCACCTACGACGCTTTCAACGCGCTCTGTGTGCTGCTAGCATTCTGCCATTGGAGGTCAAGACGAAGCGGACGAAGCGGTGGTAAAAGTCAGTTGAGAGATTATGGCGTTCGACACGGAAGCAAGGATTCGGATGAAAGCCAGGGCATGCTCGATGATCAAGACCACCACGAAGATGATGACGCCGACAAAACGTCTGGTAACTTTGGGCGTATTCGACACGCGGAAGAATACGAACTTCAACCCAGCTCTGGCTCTGCTTCACTTCCTATCCATCATCTAGCTTTACCCGTATCAATGGCCGTTGAGTCAACCGAGTCGACCTCACCACCCCTCATTGATTCCCTTTCAACCAAAATGACTTTGTCCAAGACCGCATCTTCGGCCAACTCGAGTCAAACGATGGACAAACTCGACACACTCATTGCCGAGTACCTCGAGACCCTTGATCGATACCAACAAGTTCGCAACGCCACCACAGACTCTTTCGGCCGCGGCTTCCTTAAGCTTAGCCGTGCCAAGATGGAGTACAGCGCGTCTCGACTCAGTAGTAACTCGTACGACTCGCGATTGCGTGCCGAAGTTCGTGCGGCCATTGTCGATGGCAAGGTCTCAGTGAAGAGAGTCGAGCCAGACTATTCCCACCTCAAAGAAGACGCAGAAGATACGGGCGAAAAGAAGGACGCCAAGGGTGGCAAGGTGGTGGAAGTCGCGGAAACAAGAGGATTGCGGAGGAGAATCGGACCGGTGGAGAAGCTAAGCGAGCAAGATGCGAATGCGGTGGATCGTGGCGATGGGAACAAAAGCGGCTTGCCGAAGAGCTCGCTTAAGAAAGGAACGGTCGGAACTTCGGCGAAAGAAATTGGCCGAGCCAATGAGGAGCATAAGAAGAACGATGACAATGATCGTGCTCAGCAGGAACGCAAGAAGGCGGCTATGATGCCAGATGCGTTGTTGCAATATGGAGGTTTACCTACGCCATCACTGCGTGGGGCGCAGAGCGATCTGCGTCGAGCCCTTGATCAGACCTTTGGCGTCTCTGTTTCACTCAACGCTGAAGATGAAGGGCTCGTTCAGCTGATCCAGCGACTGGACAATCTCTCGGAGACTATCTCTCACTTGCGGAGCACGAACGCTGTCGGTCATTGAAGATCAGATCGTCTTGAGTTGCAATACACAATTTCTGCATCTGCGTAAGCTCTGTGCATCATGTTTCATGGTTCATAGCCTGTGTTGTCGCAAGCATGCTACACTGATGTTTTGAGGAAGAAAACAGCGACTGCATGAAAAGGGTTCGCTTGTGGAATGCTGCATCATCCTACATGCCGTTCTGCGAAGTTCAACCGTGGGACCGCGCGCGCCGAAGTCAAATTCGCCGGCCGGCAGTCAAGCCGGTCATTTTCTGTCTACGGGGAATTCGGCGGCATTCGAAAAGGTAGCTCGAGGGTGAACGGCTGATGGATGCGAATAGCCCAGCTGGACCCTCTGCACTGAGACTCTTTCCCCTACAGACGATATTTAAGGAGCAACCGCGAAAGATCTGATTTGCGACTGAGTTCAGATGCATCGCACGCGGTCTTGGCGTACCTTAGCTTCACGGAGTTCTCTCCGCCTGGGTCCGTGAACGTTGCTACGAACTTTTGGATCATTCAGACGTGGAGTACAGACAATGAGAAAATGTCGTTGTTTGGTCGGCTTGAACGGTGACAGGAGATGGCAGCTTCGTCAAACTTCCTCGTTTGCGTGAAGTACAAAAACAGTGTTCAGGAAGCAGCTTCGAGAATCACCGGTCAATTCTCGAGACGGAACAAAGACTGAGATGCGCTTCTGCGGGCTAGCCTACGGCATGGTTCGCGGTCACGATGTTCTGACGAGATCGGTGCATTGTTGTAGAAGAAAGGTGAGCAAGCGTCAGATCAGGATCGGAAACAGCTACCGATGCCAATCAGAATGGGGAGCGTTCGATTTGTGCATAAGCGAGAGTGGGGGATACCTCGCCACACTAAATTGGCCGACGATGGCTGCCTCGAGTAAGATCGCCGAAAACGGCCGAGTACGCGCCTGTACTTCGCATGTCGGAGCCCCGCATCGGTCTTCCCGGAGGCCATTAGGTAGAATGTCGCTGTGTCTAGGCAAGCATGCGTACGAAAGAGGGTATTTACTGAGCTCGACCCCACGCTGTAACGGATTTGACCAAACAAACAAGCAGCACGTTGCAGCGGTAGAGCAGCAGTGACAAGTCTCCGTTGTCTCCGTTATTCTTCCGGATCTCCGCCTGTCTGATGAGCCCCGCCATACGGCTCTATACCTGAATGAAATCTGTATATAAGCGACCCCATCCAAGTCCGACGTAAAAATTTGATTGAACGCATCATCAACCTTCAAGACTTCTTTCTAGCTTCGCGCCATTGCCACGAACGAAGCAACATATAGGGAACCAGGATGCTTAGACTCAACTCCGCCCTCGTGGCTGTTGCCTTGGCCTTCTCAGCCGCCTTGGGCAGCAGCGCCGCGCCGTCCAGCCCTGAATACCTCGACGACATCTTTGCACGTGATTCAGGCGTTCACTCCTACACCGGACCCTACACGACCGGTGGTCCCGCCTGGGCAAATGGCTTTGCCAAGGCCAAATCTCTCCTAGACCAAATGACCGTCGAAGAGAAGGTCAACATCACCACCGGCTACACAGGCAAATGCGTCGGCTTCACAGGTACCGCACCGCGTGTTGGGCTTAATGCGCTGTGCCTTCAAGACGGCCCAGCCGGTGTCCGACCTGCTCGCCGTGTCTCCCAGTTTCCTGCTGGAGTCACTACAGCTGCCACCTGGGACCGTGACCTGATGGCCTCGCGAGCTGAAGCTATTGCCGAAGAATTCAGAGACAAGGGCGTAAATATCTGGCTTGGACCAGTTACCGGCGGTCCACTTGGACGCGCTCCGAGGGGTGGTAGAAATTGGGAAGGATGGTCGCCGGACGAGTATTTGACTGGACAAGCCTCATACATCACTGTCAAACATGCGCAGATGAAGGGTGTCGTCACTTGCGCAAAGCATTACATTGGGTATGAACAGGAAACATTCAGAAACCAGTACAACAATACGGAAGCTTATTCGGTTTTCCCACCCAATGTTCAGTCGCCTATTGACAGCATTATTGACGACCGAACCTCTCATGAACTGTACCTTTGGTCTTTCGCCGAGGCTGTTCGTGCTGGTACTGGTTCAGTCATGTGCTCGTACAACGAGGTCAACGGCTCCCATGCTTGCAGCGACGACTATTCGCTCAACCACCTCCTCAAAGAAGAACTTAATTTCCAAGGTGCCGTCATCTCTGACTGGGGAGGAACCTGGTCAAACGAAGATTCTGCTCTTGGTGGTCTGGATGTGACTATGCCAGGCACAGGCTACAAGGGTATCTTCGGCAACTTTTACGGCGAAAACCTGGTCGAACTGGTCAAAAATGGGTCAGTACCCGAAGAGAGACTCGATGATATGGTATTGCGAACTCTGGCACCCGCGATGGAGATGCAAGACGACTCTTATCCTCAGCCTTCTTTCGACGTCCGTGACCTGAACCTGCCTACCAACGCAGTTTTTGAAACACCTTCAGGAATGATGAATTCAGTAGGACTTAACAATCCAGGGATAGATGCATTTATATCAAATG
>JAXQGJ010000301.1:0-20605 GCA_037039655.1 Pseudozyma sp. M118-08B | reverse complement strand
CGCAAGTATTGCCCTGAATTGGCAAAGTTTCCGGACAAGTACATTTATGAGCCATTCAATGCTCCGATGGACGTCCATGGAGGTCTTCCACCCCCACCACAACAATTCCAACCTTCGTCGTTCGCCTCGAGCGCTTCGCCCGCGCAGTCGAGGTACACTTCTCCTCCCCCTCCTCCTGCATCACAAGGCTATGGAAGTGGCGTCGCCGGACAGTATGGCGGGTACGGCTCACTGCCTCCCCCTCCTCCTCCTCAGCACCAGCAACACCAGCAGGGTTATGGCAGCGGATCCTACGGTGGACACCAAGACTACGCTTCGCCCCCTCCTCCTCCTCAACAGTCACCCTATGGCGCACCCGCTTACCCTTCTCACCATCATCAACAACAGCAGCACAGCGGGTATGGTCAACAACCATACGGCGCACCCCAACAGCCCTATGGCCAACCACAGCAAGGAGGAACAGGGGGGTACGGTTCGCGCCCTCCCCCGCCGCCTCCTCAACAGCAGCAGCAGCAGCATTATGGGGGTTATCAACCGCCGTACTGAGTCCTGTTGGCGTTGTTCAGTGTCGGCTTTGATTCGAGTTGAAAATGGAGTGCTTTACGCCTTTGCAAACTGCGCAAGTGGGGAGTCTGTGTGGAAACTGGGTGGATCTTGGTTTGAGTGAGTGCGCTTCTCTTACGCCTTGACCCTTTTTTTCCGCTCAATCAATTGTTTAAGCAGCTGAGTAAACTGATGCTTTATGCGAATCCGATTAGTGTCTAGGTTACGAGTAGGTATGTGAGAGATTGGGCTATATACACAAAAATTGGTGAGGTGTGAGGTTGCGTCTTGACTCGCTTTTTGTCAGCAAGTACCGTCGCTTCGTCTGGCCAACGCTACATGCGCCGAAGCGACAGTAAAAGTTAGGTGTAATTCTTCCTTACGCCGATTTATGATCGTATTTCAACCCGTCCAAGCCCAACAATTCGTTCTCACTCCTTCTGATCCACGTTTCCACTACCAACATCAACCCGATTACCGCTGGGGTAAAGCTGAACCATCCAGCATTGCTAAAGTTGCCTGCACCAAAAATCATCAATGGCAGCGGAATTCCCGCTAGGAAGACGAACCAGAGGTAAAAAAGTCTTGGGTTGCTTAAGCTATCCGAAACCGCTTTTGAATCTGCACTAACCGGAGTGACGTTATCGGCTCGTTCTTTTAGGTTGACTTTGTTGCCGGTTGACCAGCGGAGTTCGGATAGTGTGGGGATGAGGAAAGCGGGTGCTGTGCCGAAGGGGTGGTTGCGTTGGTTGGATGGTTTGTGCGATTTGCTGAGTTTGGAGAGAAAAGAATCGTGACCCATGAGGGAGAGGAGTTCAAAAGCGGCACAGTAGAGAAGGTAGCCTTGGCAGGCGAAAAAGAAGAGATAGATGGGGAAGGCGGGGAGGTAGGTCAAGTGTTCTTCGGTTCCAATAACGTGTACTCCATGGTGGAAGAGTGTCAAGTGATTCTCCGGGTGGGTACCGTCGATGTAGGAGGGGATCGGGGTGAGGTAGGCAACAAAAACGAGAAATTGCATAAAGAGGAGAGCGGCACGGTAAAAGTAGTTCGATCCATCGTTACGTGCTTTCAGCTCTCGAAGGAGTTGTTCCTGTTCTTCGGTGGGGATGGGATCGTTGAGATCGTCGTACTTGTCGAGGGTATCGCTGTGAACACCTTTCGCGACCGCGTTGGAGCGAGATGTGATTCCGCTTGAGGAAGACATCTTTGCAAGAAATCGCCTTGTTTGAATCTCGGATACGATGTTGTTGGTCAGGAAGGAGAAGGCTACAAAGAATAGCAAAGGGTCTTGCTGCTCACTTTCTCGAGGTGTTGTGTTTTTAGAAGGAAACCCTCAGCTCTCTTCTCGGCACCAGCTGCAGCTTCGGTGTTGTTCCGGCAGAAATCAAAATTGTGCCCAGCAGCTGCAGAATCACAGAATCACAGAACGCAGCAGCAGCATTACGCGTCATTCCAAATCAAAGATGCCACGGAATTCGGCAACATGGTTTGTTTCCACTCTCTGCGCCTTCAAATCCTCACTTTGTGTTGCCAAGCTTGCATATTGTTGCTATCTCCGCTCTTCTGTTCAAATTGTTTTTTGAATGTGGAATGTTAGATCCCGCCTTTAGGAAGGCGGCTCGCACGGTCACATCGGCAACCAACACCTCGTTGCCCATCATTATCAATTTTGATCATTCTCCACTTCTTCTTGTACCTTGTCCTCCTAACCAGCTAAATATCATCTCTTTCCCTCCCTCTCGCACGCTCAGTTTGCTGCAGCAACATTAGACGAGACAGTGACAGCAACGATGGCCGCACCAATACCACCCACCGCTGAGGCAACCCCGAACCTCCTCCACGTCCAATTCAAGAACCCTGAATTCCTCTCCTACCTTTCCCACCTTCAATCTCAACAACCTAACCCTACCGCTACCGCCTCTACCGCCGACCATCCGCTCTCCGAACACAACGTGATGGCCTATTTCGCCACCTCACCCTTCTTCGATCGACGGAGCAACAATGAGCAGATTCGTATGCAGAACATTGCTAATGGGTTACAAAACTTGACGGGTGGAATGGGAGCAAAGCAAGAGGAGGAGGAATTGAAGCGGTTTACAGGGTTGGAGTTTGTATTGGTTCATGCGAGGGCACCGTTGTGTTTCGTCGTGGCGAAGAGGTGGAGGACGAGTCCGACTGAGAGTAAGTATGAAAACACATACGAAAGGGGGAAGGAAAGAGAGAGACATGGAGAAGCAGAGAGAGCTGACGAGAAGACTTTGCCTTCTGCCGCGTGGTTCGGGTGAGACCAACAGCAACACCACTAGCAGCGTACTACATCATCAATGACTCGATCTATCAAGCTCCGGACTTGTATTCGATCCTGGCGACGCGGTTGGTAAGTTCAGCCTGATCCCCATCTTCATCACCCCACATGGCTCTGGGTAACCTCATCTCTAACCTTGACCTTTTTTGTGTGTGTTCGCCATGGTTGAAAATTACAGCAATCGACGGTCTACGGCCTCAAATCGTCATTAACCACGCAACGGCGAGCTCGACCAAATTTCGATCCCCGAAGAGGCCATCATGGCCGGTTTATCGTTCCCGACCCGCCGAAGGACGACGATGACGCTAAAGCAAACAATGCCATTGACGTCGAGGAGGAAGACGAGGACGATGAGGCAGCAGATAAGCAAGCAGAAGGCCAAGATGTGGATTTCGAAGAGGTAGACGCAGCGGCGCCGCCTGCGACACCAACAACGGGGCCACAGGTGAAGAAAGCGCGGTTCGATTAAGTCTCTCTGTCTGAGCGGACTCAAATGTATTTCTAGCACATTGCTCTCAAGGAGCGAAGTATATACCCGTGCAATATTGCACACTTCAGCGCGCTGTTGCTGGTTTAGAGTCTGGCCAAGGCTGTGACGCTGTAGTGCGGCGCGATGGCGAGCGAGGTAGATCTGGTTCAAAATGCGGTGTATATTGGTTGTTGAGAAGAGCAAAAACAAGGTTCAGGCAAGAGTGAAGAAACAAGGAAGAGAGAAGAAAAGTTGGTTGAGATTTACACATCCAGATATGAGATGGCTTGTTCCAAGCGGGCTACGAGGCCAAGTCTCGGAGCAACCGATACAATGCAGTGGAACGTTCCACGCGGACAATTGCTTCGATGCACCGCCCGCGCTTCGTGTAAAGGTATGATCGAAAGTGGTACAAAGAATCGAACGGTAGTGTTGCTTCTATCGTACAGCTGAACACCGCTTGATCAATCCTCGTAGTGATAAGAGCGTTGGGTGAGATTTAGTTCTTGAGCATGCATCCCAAGGGGTCGTCTTGCGAACGGGTGTTGAGGATAAGTGCAACAATGAGACCGTAAAGACCCAAAACTTCGGCGAAAATGAGAATCAAGATCATACCAATGAAGAGACGGGGCTGCTGGGCAGTACCACGAACACCAGCATCACCGACAATACCGATGGCGAAACCAGCGGCAAGACCAGCGAGACCGACCGAGAGACCGGCACCGAGCTGAATGAAACCGGCGTAGAGCGACATGGGTGTCTTGATGTCACCCGAGATCAATACACTGACTACGAGACCGTAAATGGCGATAATACCAGCCATAATGACGGGGATAACACACTTGATGAGCAAGTCGGGTCGGAGAACACCCATGGCCGAGATACCGACGCCGGACTTGGAAGTACCGTACGAGGCACCGAGACCTGTTGCAGCGAAAGCCAGAGGATCGATTAAGGGCGGGTATGATATCAATTTGGAAGGAGGAGCGAATGGCATGATCGTCAGTTTCAAGGTTGCCAATGGTGTGCGTAAAGTTGGTCGATCGGAGGCCGAATTGATTGATACGTACAAGTGAAGACAATGGCAGCAGTGCATCCCTATTGTGTCGAATGGAGTTGATTGGAAAGAGGCGATCGTGTAGGGGAAAGTGTTAGCTTGTCGATGACGTTGTAGAAATCATAAGCTATCGGCGTTTGCAATGATGGACCAAGCCCAGCTGAGGAGATGATGAGAAGACCGACGCTTGCATGCTGCACGATGTCCTTATCTGCGTGCTGTGATGATGGTGTTTCGACCCGTGCTGAAGCTGATCATGGCCATTCTTTTGGCTATCGACCACAGTCAATCGAATATCAAATGGCGTCGAAGAGGGCTTGGTCCATGGATGCCTAAAGAGCCGGAGTAACGTCGCGTTGGTCGTTGTCGGAAACTTACCATAGCGCCAAAGAAGGGAGCGTAAACGGGGCAAAGCTCCGTGTTGATGTTAGATGGATCCATTTTGTCGTATGTATGCTGATCTCTGTCCGAGACTGAATATGAAGTGCGGTTTCGATAAACGGCAGATGAAGGAGGATGACGATCAAGAAGAAGGGATGGTGGAGGAAGAGGCGAATAGTGACGATCTTACTCGACTTGAACTGGCTCACTGGGCTGAGTAGTAGACTGAACTTGTGCGCGCGTGTGCGTGCGAGACGAATTCCGACACTCTGAGAAACGGCGGTGTTAGCGCAGGAGCCACCTTTTCGGAGAGTTGGCTAAGTCAAGTCAAGTCATGTCAGAGCCAAGAAGTGCCAACTGTGCCAACTGTGAGCTGCGAACGAGCCCTTCTGCTTGCTTTGACGCTGCTGTCCTCAGCCCCTAGGCATAGTGCAGCTTCTTGAGAAATTCATTTTCGCTTCTCCCTCGCTGTTGCTGTGCCTTCTCAGACGTGGATCGAGAGAATACAACAATTTCAAAATTGCAGCTTAGGCCAAGTCGATCATCCATTTTCTATTCGCAATACAAAATCATTTTCGGTCTCGAGATGTGCTCGTAGCCGGCGTAACATTGCTACAATTTTGCACTGACGGACTCGATGGGCCTCAACGCTTCTCTATCACTCTCCCACGGAATCCAAATGAGTACACAAGCGCAATGATGTCCGGAAAGGTGTGCTTTCCATTGCGACGATGATGAAGCTGAACGAGTGTGGTTCCTACCAAGACAGGTTTGTCTGACGTAGTGAGAATAGAGGTCCTCAAGATGGTTTCGTTCGCACGCCCGCAGAAGGATGCGAAGCCATACGTAGTCGCCTATCGGCATCTTCCTGCATCAACAAAGAAGATGGTCTGCCACTCTCCCAGGGCGTAGGCGGTATCCAGGGAGCTCGCGATCGTGCCATTTTAACGCCCAGTCCGACCGAGTCATCAGCGTCGCCTGAGGTGTGCGATCGATTATTACCCGAACGCAGATTCCTGTCAGATGGCGAGTGATTCAAGATCCACTCCTCGCTTTTGGTTGTGATTGTTCCCTGAGTATCAGAACAATGACTCTGACCTTTTCCCTTCTTTCCCATTGACAGGCTGACCGAAGGAGGTGGGGAAGGTGTCCATACTGTCACCAGGCTATCGGCCCATTCACTTCGACGGCTGAAGCTTCGAGGAGTAAACAGTTCACCTTCGTAAGTCTTTGGTGTTGACAGCTCCGATCGGCTCGGAGAATGGCGCACAGCCGCCCTTGCAGGGCGTTCCATTCGATACAGATCTTCGACAGCTGCATCCTCCACGATGGTGCTGACCGTCTGTTCCACCATCACACCTCTTTTGCCGCCCTTGCTGGCGTCAAAATCATCTTGCTCGCCATCCAGCTCGGCGTAGGCATGCAATGACGATCTACCCGCCGCCATCAACGACCCTGCACGATTCGATCGCACGGGATCTAAACCGATATCCTGACTGCGTCGATCCTCTCCACTCGACAGTTGCGACACCGTCGAAACCGCCCACGTCTTAGCCCCATTCAGCCGCTTCGCCGATACCTTCAGACCCGACTTGATCGACGCGGCCTTGCCGTGCACCAAGCTTGAACGCCGACTGCCACTGACACCACCGCCACTCGATCGGCTAACCGTCAGAGCGCCGCCAATGCTCGAAAGCACCGGCTCGTATGTCCTAGTCAGAATCGCAAACATGATCACGTTACCCAGCGCAATCGTCACCCATACCACCGTCAGAAGTGCGATCTCGAGAGCCTTGGCCAGATTGTTTGCCTCCCATGCCGAGTACCAAAGCGTTATAAGCTTGCCGCAAAAGATGGCGAAGAATAAGACGCAAAGCATCAGACTGACGAACTGGACGATAAAGTTGAGGTAGAACTTCTCGAGGTATCGTTTTTGCGTCGTTTCTTTGCCCGCGGCTGTACGTGCTTTGGCTGGGCGTGCAAACGCCGAAGGGAGTACAGGTGGGAAAAAGTTGTGTGAGGGTTGGTCTTGGTTCTCCAATTCTTGGCGGGTGAAGTACATGGATCTGGTCTGACCATCTTCATCGTCGTTTCCGACTTCCATCCCGGTCCTGCGAGATTTTGGCGTAAGCTTGTTCTCCTTTTGGGCTGATCTCGTCGTCTGACTGGCAAATACCTTGAGACCGGTCTCGGCGGAAACAAGCGTCGCGCCGTCCGATGCTGCTGAAGAGATCGATTGCGACCTTGGCGGCGCTTGTACTGCAAGCATAGCAGGATCAGCAATGTCTGCTTGCTTCTCTACATCGACGTCCGTCTCCTGCGCTAGGGTATTTGGAACGGCGACCGAAAGTTCGCTCGGTTGCCACGCGTGGACAACGTTATCAATTGCTTGATTCTGGTTGAATGACTTGAGTGTCGCAAGCTGATCGCGCAAGGTCTTGATCAACGATCCACCAGCCAGACAGTAGGCGAATAGTAAACAGCACACCCAGGCCTCCCAGACCGCCATACAGATCGAAAGATAGTACGCGGCATCCAGCACTTTGAACCAAATTTGTTGGGCCTCTAGCAGCAGCTCTCTCGAGAGCGCTGCACCGGGCTCTATAGACGCAGCCCAACGAAGCCAGTGATCGTAAGCTATACTAAACTGCTGCTGTGCAAGCACGGCAGGTATGACGACGCTGACGCATTGCAAGACCGGGATAATGGAGACAAGGATGTTGACAACGAGCGGCGTGACGCCCATACGAAGGGCCAAGCTGGGTGGTTTGCCAGGCTGGGGAGAGACCATGCTGAGCGCATCAGGACGCGCGTAGAAGATGCCGATCGTGGTACACCACGCTCCGAAGATGAGGGGTAGCCAGGTCAAGCCTATCCACAGGACCATGTAGCGCGATGACTGACCGTGCTGGAACCACGAGATTACTTGCCAGCATCTACACGATCGTGACCATAGGTAGTGAGAAAGTGAAGTGCGAAGTCAGCAATCACTCGGAGCGGAAAAGCCAAGACAATGCGGGAATGACTTACAGCGTGATCAGCAGGATGGTGAAGACGCTTTCCACAGCAATAAATGAGGTGATTGCGTTTGGCACGATGAGGGTACCGTTGCTGCGAGTTACCAGGCGCAAGAGCCAGAACGATCTCTCGTACATTCGTCGAAGGACGATGAGAAAAATCGAGACGCACACCAGCGCAGTGAGAACAGACAGCACCTTTAGCTGAACAAATGTGCTCTTGTGCAGATCGGGGTAGAAGAGGATCCTGATGAAACTCTGCAAAGAGGCGACTGGATCTTGGTCTTGCGTAAAGTCAGGGAACCAGGCTCGACCGCTGACATTGCGAACTGTCGAGTAGACACTTCGTGGCGGTGGCGCCGGAAGATCGAACCGGGTATTGAGAGCCGCGTACGACATGTTGCAGGTGTTAGGAACCCTAGGCTGATTCCATGCTCTGACGATGATTTCTGCTCGATCGATGAGGCGGCAGAGTGGTGGAAGGGTGACTTTCGAAGGGACTCAGAAGTACTTGAGCAAGAAGCAAGAGCTCTGAAAAGGGATGATGCTGAGCAGATGGGTGTTGGCAAATCAGAGTCGTCTTTGGTACATCGCTCTGGCTTTTGTACTGGAAGAAGGCGGCTGTCCTGATCGCAAAGCCTGTATCCCCCCTCGGAATAGGTGTGAAGGACTTGTGATGCTTTCCAGCTTGCGATTGGATTCTCTTTGGGCCCCAGCTACGCAGTGAGGTATGTTGTCTGTAAAAGCAGGATGGAGTTCCGTTGGCAACGGTCAATTGTTGTGAGAAAGGGCTCGGAACCAATTTGAGTCGGAGGCTAAAGTAGTGCCTGCTCACGGGGGTCACCGGTTTTTATTATGTCTAGATGTATGACTTGACCAGAGCGGTAGGCCATGAATCGAGGGGAACTGAGCGCCGAGTTCGACGAGGACAAGCTTCGATGCTAGCCGAGAGGTCATGCGAAAGTCTGACAACGCAATATGAACAGTATGCAAAGAGATGCAGATCACGTCGGATAGAGCTTCAGTGAGCGCTTGCATCTGTATCAGACCAACTTGACCTAGCCGCTAGTACATGCAGGTGAAGCTTGGTGGGTTTGTGGAGCTATGCAAGAGGAGGCCAGGTGCAGAAAGAGGCAAACCGAGCCTGTGTCACAGACCTTTTGTCTGCATGAGACCCAAACAAGGAAGGTCAGACGAGCCATGGCAGTCCGATAGCGCATTTGCCCGATGGCTCCTTCATTCAATTGCTTTCACTGAGAGCCATGGTTGCATCGGAGTAGTCGGGAACTGTGAGTACGGCAGCTGATGCCGACATGGCCTGCGCAGGAATCTATGTTCTTCTTCAACAGTATCTACGATGAATTCGACAAAAAGCGGGGCAAGAAGAAAGAACAGAAGGGCACCATGCTCGAAGCGAGGGCCTGAAGCGAGACGCAACTCTTCTCGAGCAGAAAGCACAACCACAAATAAGCGAGGTCGCTGCCGAGCTGGTAAACCGCGCTTTCGCCATGACCTGTCCAGTTTCGAAACCCCCAATCTTTTGGCTCGTTCCCATGGTCATGCAGACTTGTGACGCATCTTTCGTGTGAACCCAGTATATTCTGCATGAGATTCGTCTGATGCCGACAGACGAGCTTCTGTCAATGTTAAAGCTTCCGAGATCCTGTTGGCGAGATGAAACTCGGCGAGGCTTGGGGCAATCAAAATGTCTTCGCTTCGAAAGCGAGTGTTCGATTCATTCGGATGACTTGCGTTCAGCAAGTGATGTCTCAGGCTTGCATTTTAGCCGCCTGATCTTACGATAGGAGCAGCTTGTCGATAGCGTGGTACACAACAAAGAAAGCGGCTAGCTTACGGCAGCCGGGCCGCAATTGATCACAGGAGAGGTCAGAAGAACGGCGTCACGGGCTCAGGGGCCGAGAGCTTTGGCCCCTGTTACCATCAAAGTCCGCAAGCAGGATCCCAGAGATTTGGGTCCAATCGCTCTTGCTGCCAGTGCACATCCCTGCGAATCCCTTGCCCGATGGCCGGAGCCAGCAATTCGCGACATGGCGGCAAGCAAGTGATGAGCGCTCTTTGCTCTAATTTGGCTTGTTCGACGGCCTACGGCTGATCTATCTCGCAGTCTTGCTGAGCTTTGATCTCTAACTCTTTCTGCTCAGTCTTCAGACATTGGCCTTAGGCTTTAAATTCATCTTCAAGTTGTCGGCGTAGTCAATTGTGACAAGTACGCTGCTACCTTCTGTCACCTCGAATTCTGCAGCAATGGCGGTATGTGTGGCTGTCAGCTGCCGCGGCACGTGGTAATCAGAGGTTGGTGCTTCACTTTCATTGCAGTTACAGCAAGAAGGCGTCCACTGGATATGTCATTTTATCATCATACGCTTCAAAACAATTGGACGCCCGAACCGACCTTTGAGTTCGTGTCGCTCGCCAAGAAGACTGCAGAGTAGATCATCGCAGATTGACGCTCGTCACTCTCATGCGAAGCAGTGAGCATCGATCTCCGATCCGGGAACGACAGCATCTGAATATGATGGCGACATTGCAGATCATGTGCTTCCGACACGCTCGCCGAATGTCTGAGGCACGCGATTGCAGCCTTTCTTACGGCGCAATTATGGAGCTCGCATTTAGCATGAAGGTGTCGGAAGACACTCTCCTCGAGCAGTCTCAGCATTCTCTGTGTGGACGTTGGAGCCTGGCGCGCTCAGAATGTGACTTGCCGATCCGACATGGATCCACGCCGCAGTTACCTCTTCGGGTACGACATCCGATGCAAAGGTGCCCCCTATGTCGCCCTTTCGATGCCAAACAATGTCTGAGCCCGACGTCGTACGTGACGTGCAGTACATCCGGTAAGAGCCACAACCATACACAGGCTCATGGTATTGTAGATCTGACAAAAGCCAATATTGATGTCGTGTTTCCTAAAAGTACAAGCTCAAGCTCGGCTGCTCGACGACCTGCAGCCTCGCTTGTCTAGATGTCTATGATGCAGATGGGCACTCTCTTCGTCCGAGGGATATGCTGCAATGTCAGCGTAAGCGCATGTGAGCGACACGATCTGCCTTGTTGTTCAGAGACGATATGAATCGGAATGCGATAAGAGAGGCTCTGTGATCGTTGCGATGCAGATCTCCTCAATCGAGAGGGTCCTCGTCGACGGTCATGGGAGCAGCTCTCGATCCGTTGACGGCTGTCGCCGCAGAATCAACAACAAAGAAGTCCGAGTTCCGCAATGGCCTAGACTCGATCTTGGAAGCTGGCGACGCCGCCGCAGCCACTTCGCCATCGGAAGGTGTCAGCGTACCGTTGGGTGTGGCGTCCGTGCTAGGTTTTCCACTTGATCCTACACCTACACCTGCCTGAGCAAGACGCCGCCTCTCCGCTACCGATTCTCGACCTTGCTTGCTGCGCAAGAACTCTCGAACTGGTCTCATGGCTGCGTTTCGGCAAAGCTCCTTGAGGTCGCTGCCGCTGAAACCTTCGGTGCGTTTGACAAGATCTGGAATGCTGAAGTTGGCGTCGAGTGGTGTTGCTGCGAGCATGATGGTGAGAATCTTCTCGCGCTGTGCGGCACTGGGGAGCGAGACAGCGTAACGCTTGGGCAAGCGTCGGAGAATAGCCGAGTCGATATCGTTGGGTCGGTTGGTGGCACCGAGCACCATGATGCGGTCTGTCGATGATGTCAAACCATCCCACATGGTCATAAACTCGGCCTTCATCATTCCCGTCACCTCGTGATCACCTGTTGCGCGCTCTCGGAGGAAGCTGTCGATCTCGTCGATGAAGATGATCGATGGCTGCAGCTTTCGGGCCAAGCTGAAGAGAGCTGCTACAAGCTTATTAGATTCTCCGAACCATTTGTTGGTCAAGGTCGAGACGTGCATGTTAATGAAAGTAGCACCACTCTCCTTCGCCAACGCTTTTGCGAGCATAGTCTTGCCTGTTCCTGGCGGTCCATACAGCAAGACACCTTTTGGTGCGCCGAGCAGTCCACTTGCATTGGCAAAGAGTTCAGGATAGCACAAGGGTGCGATGACACTCTCTTGTAATGACGAGATGATGCCATCAAGACCACCAATGGATGCAAAGTCGACTGGAATGTCTTCTGGCAGAATGAGTTCGGCGGAGATCTGCTCTTCGTATTCGTTGAGCTGCAAGTCCTTTCCTCGCAGGCCGAGTTTACCGAGCTTGGCATCGGCCACCTTTTTGGTGTCCTGTCGCTTTTGACGATTCGGATCCAGAGACGACATGACATATTTGAATGCGTAGTAGAATGCGACCTGGCTCATGGCGAAGACCGCCACGTCGGTCATCATCTTGCGGGTGACCTCCTTCATGGTACGGAATCAATCGTGAGGGTTTGCAGCGATAGGTATCGTCGTGGTTGCGTCTTCGAGAAGCCTGTCTTGTAAGAGAGTCGGCGGTGCTATGCTCGCAATGCTGTATTCGATGCTGTGTACGATGATGATGATGGAGATGCGACGGGGCGATGGTTATTGAAAGGTATGAAGGTGAACACATTCGATGTTTCGATAGTCACACTTTTTGGGCGTGTCTTCGGAATTGCCGATGTCACCGGCTGGCTGCGCTTTGAAGCTTTCAACTGAAACAGAAATGTCTAAGAAGCTGAGCTGGAAGGAAGCGACCTTTGAATTGCGGCTGAGTCGCGACTTGGATTTTTGGTGTCGTTGTTAGAAAGTGACCAAACGAACAAGCTGATTTTTAAAATCACTTCCTTTTGGCCGCAAGTGGAGAAGCACAGAGGTCGATCACCTTTGGCTGCTGTGGAGAACTGCGAATACGCACGCTTGGACGCGCAAGGACCCTCTCTCAAAAGCACACTTTTGCCAACACTCACACTTTCGACATCTCTGACATCTTCGCAGCACCATCTTCTTTCAAAGGTCATCCATCACCTCGCCTTCCGTCTCTGGGGTTCTTCCATATCAGCTGCACAGCACAGCAGAGCCATTAGCGCAGCTCATAATTCACGACATCAAGCAGGACCTTCGACTTTGCCCGCAGCATCCCTAATCAGCAGTCCATTCGCATCGGTTCTTGACGCCAAAGTCACAGCGTACATACCTCAACATGAGTATCATGGAATACAACGGTGGTAGTGTAGTGGCAGCAAAGGGAAAGAACTGTGTCGTAATCGCTTCAGACTTGCGACTCGGTCAACAAGCCATGACCGTGGCATGCAACTTTGACAAGGTATTCCGGGTAACAGAAAAGACGTACGTTGGTCTGCCAGGCTTGGCGTCAGACGTTGCAACATTGAGAGAGCGCTTCAGATACCGTGTCAACATGTACAAAATGAAGGAGGAGCGCGACATCGAGCCCGAGATCTTTGCAAATCTCGTCAGCGCGACACTATACGAGCGAAGGTAAGCACGTTTCCGCCTCTTTGCTGGCAGAGGACAAGCCGTCCATGACACGTAAGACAGCATGATCACTTACACTGCTCCTCTTCTCTTTGTCTGCTCTGCCAATAATGAAACAACTTGACAGATTCGGACCATACTTTATCGAGCCAGTAATCGCCGGTATCAACTCGAAGAACGAACCATTCATTGCAGCGTCAGATGTCGTAGGCTGTCTCAACTTTGCCAAGGACTTCGTGGTCAGCGGCACAGCAGGCGACAAGCTCTTTGGTATGGCAGAAGGTCTCTGGGAGCCCGATCTTGTAAGTGAAACACGCCATACTTTCTGCAGGAAGCGGCATCTTTTGGTGGGATAGTTCTGTGATCACAGACACTGACCTCTTGCCCCTGAATTGATTCGGCAATACATGTTGACAGGGACCCGAGGAGCTTTTTGAGACAGTTTCACAGATCCTGCTCGGTGCGCTTGAGCGAGATGCGTTATCAGGTTGGGGTGCTGTCGTTCGCATCATGTAAGTTCACACGATGCGTTTCATAATGCAATGCAATGACACACAGCCTCGTCCATGAGTACCGGGACCAAAGTATCGCTGACATTCATCTGCCTTCTTTCCACGTAACCGAAACCTCACGAAAAACAGTACTCCCGAGAAGGTCATCGAGAGGACGCTCAAGGCGAGAATGGATTAGAGAGGGCGACGTACTTGTCTGTTCGGCCTCCCAGATTCGTCACCTCGCAGTCCCCGCTTTTTTTGTACTTGTTTCTCTTAGCAATGATACTCTTTCATCAGGTCATCTTTGACTGTGTCTTGTTCGTCTGCTGTGTCCGAAATGACCTCTGACGATTCTTAGACAGCTCAAGGGTCGGTAGTGTCCAGTCTACAAAACCTGAGCTAAGGTCTTACACCAAGCCCGACCACTTGAGTCTTATGGCACAGAAATTCGTGCCTGCCAAGATCAGAAACGTTACAAATGCACGCAATGCGAAGAATTGCAACCGGACGCAGCAGCCACAATTTGAACACGAAGATATATGCATTGATCTAGCTAACGACACGGAACCTTTGAGTAAACCAAGAGACGCTCTACTTTGTGTGGTGGATCCTGAGCTTGCCGGGAACGTGATCGTAGTTGGCAGCATAGCTCTTAGGTGGGATACGAGCCACCTTGGGCTCTGTGACGTGGTAATCCCAACCCTGCTTCTCGCAGAAGTGAATAGCGTCTTCCTTGGATCGGAACTTGAGCGAAGTGCCCTGCATGTAATCACCCGACGAAGCCCAGCCCATCAAAGGGTTCTCCCATCGTGCAGAGCCCTGAAGAATATCAAAGTCAACACGCCACACCTTGGTGCCTGCCTTGCCTGAAGAGTTGGCAGTCTTGGCTGGTCGGAAGATTCGCACAGTGCGCTGGTTGAGCTCCTCTGTAAGTGTCGTATCGCAAGTCGTGTAGGATTGAAAAGCAAAGTTCAGTGTAAGTATATCAGTTCTAAGTTCTTGAAGCTGTGCAAATCAGATTGCATGGCCATAGCAGCGAAAGGCAAAGCACTTTCGGTGCCACTTCGTCCTTGCGTCAATCTTGAAGAAACATACGAGGAGCGTCGCTAATAAGGTCGGCGGTGACTGCTTGCTCGTGACGCTTGAGCTGCTCAGCAGCAAGATCACGGCCCTGGTTGTCGGTGCGCTTAGTAGGTGCTGGCGAAGTGTTGGGGTAGGTAGTGTTGCGGGCGATAGCCGAAGTGCTGATCCATCGTGCGCTGGTGGAGGCGTATGTGGCAGCACGGAGCGCCTGGGTCGATTGGCGGAAGAGCGACATGATGTATGTCTGTATGTGTGTGAGCCTTTCGTGCAGATGATGCTGTAGCCAAAGGTAGTTGAAATAGCAAGCGAGAAGGATGTCTAGCGTCTGATAGTGACCTGCGAGTGAAGCATTGATGCTCTGCAGCGCGACCAAACGCTTCGGATTGATTGCAAATCGGGTTTGCGATTTCGGACCCGAGCAGCAGGTCTAACAGAGCTTGGATTTTCGAAATTCATCAGAAGCTCAGTTCGGCCAATTTTACTCCACCTTTTTGCTGCCGAGTTCCGAAGATGAGCTCTAAATTTCTGGAAGAACCCTTCTTGTTGTGCGAACCCTCAACAGCTCTCCAACCTTCAACAACTTCATAGTATATCTCCGCCACGTCGTCGTTATCGCCTTTCGATCGACCGAGGAACAGCTTGGATGCAATCGTCATCATGTCGTCTTCACCAACCATGAATGAGCGCCAGATGCGCAAACAGCAGATTCGACCTCGCTTCCTCGACTTGGCCGAGTTCGACGATGACCTGCCCCAGGACGCTAGCAGTCGTAGAGCTGCACCAGGAGGCTCGTTCTCAGATTGGCCACCAGCTGCTACAGTCGTGAGGAGGAAGCCACCAACAATTGCGTCGGCAAACACGTCTACCAAAAGTCCACAAGCCTCGACATCATCAGCAGAGGCCAAAGCAGCACCTACCCCTACCGTAGACGACGAGGAGGATCGCCAGACTCCACCACGCCAGGACACAGCCAAAAGCGCATCCTCGAGTTCAGGTCAGCCAGCATCTCAATCAAGAAGTGTGCGCTTCGCGCCCGACACAGCTGAGCACAGCAATAAGGCAGATGCGCAACAGTCAAATACACCCAAAGCCATGCTCAACTTTGCAGGGTCAATCATCGGCACAATTCAGGAGCGCCCAGCAGGTGAAAAGACAAGCAGAACGAATCGAAACAAGGCATCCGGCTCTCGCTTCGTTGTCCGTAGAAGGATGGACGAAGACCTGCAAAAGCACGAGGAGCAGAGGCAGCAAAGGTTACACTCGGAATCGACGCTGCAAGGACAGGAACCAGGTACTGGCTTTCCCATCGTCTCTCACCGTGATCAGATAGCTCCAATCCTTCCACCCGCGTCCGGCAGAGTACGCACAGCGCAGTATAGCGAGGACATCGAGACTGTGGAAGCACCACAACGGGACGCATTTGCCACGCAGACGGCCACAACAATTGCGACGAGCGCAGACGACGAGGAGTGGCTGGACGAGGATGGCAAGCCTATGTCTGCTTTCAGAAAGTCGAGGTTGCTGCGACAGGGTGCGCGACCGCCAGCTGTCCGATCAAAGAGTAGCGTGTCGGCTTCTCTAGGTGTATCGCACGACCGCGAAGTTCCCAGCTTCAGGCCGGATCCGACAAGAGACCCAGGAGGAGGTGCCGACATTGATGCTATCACAGCTGTGCTCACAGATGTATCGCGGGAGAATGATCAGAAGTTGCGTCAAATGAGCGCTGCTCAAGTCTCAGAAGAAGTTCGAAGTCTCGAGAGCTTATTCGGCAAAGACGTCCTGGAAGCTCTCCGCAACCGCAAGAGCGGCACCGCGTCGCAAAAGAAGGATGGGTCCGCTGCCAATTCGACTTCAGCCACAAAGCAGCCAACGACCATCGCCAGCAAATCTCAATTGGATGCAGAAGAGGGCGGACCTCTCGCCATCAAGCGTCAATACTTTCCTGCCGAGCCGGAAGGCCCAAATCCATCTCTGGAGTGGATGATGCCTCAGCCAACGAACACACAACGATCGACAGAACTACGCTTCGACTTTTCTGGTAAGATCATTCAACGAGGTGGTCAGACCGATGAGACCTATCTTTCGGGACTGCACCACCATGGCGACGACCAGGAGGCACCAGGATACACCTTCTCTGAGCTCATGCATCTTTCGCGCAGCACGGTCGCAGCGCAGCGTCAGCTTGCGCTCAACCTCCTCGGTCGGATCTGTGAGCTGCATACCGCATTCGATGCGGTCGACGAGACTGGTTCAAAGAAGGCAGTCGATCTGCTCAACGAACATGCACTCTTGTTGAGAGCTAGAGTCATCTCTATCTCCCGATGGCTTCTTGGCGACAGGCATTTCACAGTCCGATCAGCTGCGCTCCGATGTCTGACGAGTGCGATCAGATCGCTACCTTCCGGCGAGTCACTGCCTGTCGGTGCAGCACAACAGATCAACTTCAACCGATTGTTCGGAGCAGGGAAGAGCGCTATTGACCTCGACGATCAAGATGGGCAACCAGAGGCGAGCGAAGTCGAGATCAGTATTCAGAAAGACTGGGCCACCGTCATGCTCGAGTCGAACCTGCTCACTTTGTTCCTGGACAGAACTGACAGCGTCATCACGTCGAGCTGGGAAGCTGAGCTCGCTCTCGAGGTGCTTCTACGTATCGCCTCCTGCTCTGCTGCTCACGCGAGTCAGGTGTTCCAGACTGATCCTGCAAGGCTTTGCGATTTCATCGTGCATCTTGGGCTCAAAATGTCCTGGCCACCTGTACCATCTGACGGTGCTGCTCCCAGCGTCGCAGCTGCGCGAGCTACTTCTTTGCCATCGCTCACAGCCGTGCGTCTATTACATCAGGGCATCTTGAGTGACCGCAAGATTGCTGAGTCGATTGTCATGACTGGAAGCATCGAGCATCTTCTTCGCTTCGTCGTTACGCCACCATGGAAGGTCGAGCAGGATTGGGCTTCCGATGACGAAGAAGGCGACATTATTGTATTGACTGCCTACCAGGTCTTTGACGAAGTGCTGCAACTCTTCACTTCCCTCGCTTCCTATGGCTTCTTCGCCTCGGTGGTTGCAAGGACGTGGAGCCTGTGGCAAAAAAGCAGCTCTTGGGCCATGGCACAGCTTGCTGGCAGTCATGCTTCGGTCGTCTCGGCATCAAGCAGGGTCTGGGTCGAAGAGGCCAAGAACACGGGAGCACAAAGAATCTTCGAGATCCTCGCCGCATGGACGCACTGCGCTATTGACCCACACCAGCTGATGACCGCACACGACCTCACTTGGACGCAAGTCAGAGATTGGATGGAGACGGTTAAAGATGCTGCGCCAGTGGTGGCACAATGTAAAGCAGCTTCGGCGAAAGCACCGGCCTTCGGAGCATTGTGTTACTACATCGATGCATGGCTGCGATGCACCATTGGTAAAGAACCTCGACTCCTTCAGAAGTACCTCAACTCTTGTGCTTCGGCTGCACAATCTAGCAAGGAAGCGGTGCAGCACCATCTCTTGCAAGTGCTCCGTCATTTCTCATCAGCACCTACCCAGGCTATGGCCCTGGACGAGGCTCAACAAGCTTGCCGCGCATGCCATAGGTATATTGACCTGTCGAGGACGCTTGCACGAGCCCAGGAAGTCTCACAGACACAGTCCGGTTCGACAGAAGTCGAAGTGCAAGCTGCCAGCAGCAAGGTCATGCTCCAGGAAGGGCTTGCGTTGATCTCGTGCGGACCGCTGTGGCAAGCTTTGCGAAGCCTTGAATCGCAAGCGTCGGGAAGGAATTCCTTCTGGGCACCCTTTTCGAACTTCGTGGCTGCTTCCGTCGCAGCTCAAGCTGACTTGGGCAGCGATTGGTCACTCGCATTGTCTGCTGTCACTCGACTTGACGCACGCCATGCTAGCCGTGTCGCTCACATCATCTTGGGAGCCACTGATGCGCTCAGTGGGGCAGAGATTTGTCGAACGCTGCGTCCGTTCTTGCTCGAATGTATTGTCGGGAGCAACCGGCTTCCTGTCGTTTCCTCAGAAGCAGTGGAGCATCGTGATAGCACGCCCTTGTCGCAAGTTAGCACTCTCTTCGAGAGCGACCAAGCCGATAACAGCAAGGAGAAGGCTGAGGTCAAGCAGCTGAGTGAGGAAGATGAGGAAGATGCAGAGAAGGATGTCGACCCTATCACCGGCACCAAGCTTTGGAAGTGTCCTGCTAGCGGTCTACCCATCCGCCCCGACTGGCCATTGCTCGCCCTCGACGACCTTCTCCACAGCGCGAACACGGCTGTGTTCAATCGCCCCGATAACTTGGACGGCGACTGGAAGCCGAGTGAGCTCGATATTGTTCGAGCTAGTCTGAAGCTCGCCGTTGCCGTGTTCCAGTCCTTGCTTCAAGTCTCGAACAAGCAAGCCGACACTAGCGCCGCTGAAAGGGACGCAGTGCTAAGCAGCCTCCCGAGCCCCGAACAAATCTTCTTGGGCATCATGAAAGTCTTCATGCTCGAAAAGGACCAGCCTGATACATTCACCGATAACAGCACTACCACGCCTGGGACGAAGCAACAGAAAGCCACCGGCGTCCTTACAGGAAGGGACCTTTTCCGAGACCCCTCCATCTCTTCCTCGATCACTTCGCTCCTCGATATCGCCGATACACTTGTCGACCTCCGTCAAGCCAACCGCGATGCAATCGCAATGAGCAAAACCACCCTCGACACCTGGACCGCCACAACCTATGGTAGTTCCATGTCATTTTACCAATTTTTCACCGACCTAGTCGGACTGTGGGACGCTATTTCGTTTGGTGACGCCAACTTTGCACGTGTTATACTCACCGTCGCTAACGCCGGTGGCAAAGGTGGGTTGTTCGAAGGAGACCAAGGTATTGCTGTAGATTTCCGCCGATTGGTGTGGAATGATTACAGCGAAACGCTGCGCAGCGTGCCAGCAACGTCGCAGAACGGTACAGGAGGGATGGTGGCAAAGTGGTCCATGGATTGGATAGATGGAGACGTGGATATGTTGGAACATTACTGTCGATACTTAGCTGGTGCAGAGGGGACGGAGAGGGCGAGAGAGACGTTGAGTTGGGCGATTGCGAAGCACCATGTTGGCGCAGCTGCTATAGCCGCCTGCTCAGAGCAGAAGGATGATGCTCTAAAGGGGTCAAAGAAGAGGGTTGAGGGAATACTCAAGTCACTCGGAGTAGCAAAGGGCGAGGGGCTGCTGCGCGAGTTGATGGGTGACTCGGTCGGTGAAGAGGATGTGCAGCGATTGTTTGCTCGACTTGGGCTCTAGATGGTACTCCAGCCAACTCGTTCACACTGCAAGCACTTTTGGCTCCGCCTGTGCTAGGCATCGTAGCGACCGCGTATGACGAAAATGCAATCAATTGCGAGGTACAAATACATGTGTTGTTCAACAACCTGAGCAATGCTGAGAAGCGTGCGAAGGGTGTTGCTTCGAGATGTGAATGCTTAACCGCGTAGAAAGCTAGGAGGGCTGAACGGACGATCTCGCCGCTGAACCAGCTCTTGATGCGGCGGCTCCACCCTTTGGCTTGTCTTTGCTCTTCCCTCCGCCCTTCCCACCTCCACCTCCTTTTCCTTTACCTTTCTTGGCCGGCTTCCCATCAAGGACATCGTCCGCATCATCTCCATCAACATCCTCCAAATCAGCACCTTGTGACGGACCGTCTCCTCCAGAGGTCGGCGGTGGTAGGTTGTCGGTCTGCAATGCACCAGCACGCTCGGCTGCCTCTTCGACACCACCAACGCGTCTTGCTTCTGTCACAACCTTATCTGCGTACAAGAGCTGCTCCATACGGCAGGTAGAAACGAAGGTGCGGGACGCCATCGCCCGCCTGCAAGCACTGGGCGCCATC
>JAXQGJ010000300.1:0-20297 GCA_037039655.1 Pseudozyma sp. M118-08B | reverse complement strand
TCTTCCAAAAGTTCCAAGACTTCCACCATTCATATTAGAAGGGCACATAGAATATTTTAACGGAGTGAATCCTTTTTGGTGGGTTGATCGGTGATGACTGCACCGGACGAGTTGTCGAGCGATTCGCGTGTTGCCAAGGGACCGTAGCCAGAAGGAGGGCGGCTTTCGTTGAGAGCAGCTCTGCGCTTGCCGACGAGCGTCTTGGATTGCGTTGCAGCACGAGACGTCGAGTAGGCGATTGCAAGGAAAGTGAAGATGGCGCCGATGACCACTGTCGTTGTCTTTGCACTGCCGCCACGTCCACGAGTGATAGGGTTGCACTCTGCGTTGTCGCGGTTCATCACAGCCGATGCGATGAGATAAGTGCAGTAGGCAGCGACCATACTGCTCTGCGCCAAGCCGCTCCTGGGATTAGCCTCCTGCACTTGCGGACTGATCGATAGCAAAGTGAGCACCACGATTAGCGCAAGGTTAAAGCTGATAAAGAACTGATTGAGCGAGCATCCACTCGATGCGAAGAACCCATAGAGCACACCGGTGAGCGCAATGGCGGCTGCATACATGCCGAGCGTACTGCCAATCAGCGTGAACTTCCAGAAATCGGATTCGGTCTGCTCCCATCGGTCCAAGCAGGTCTCGGACCAAGAGTGGGCAAAGTCGACCAGTAAGACAAGACCAACCACGATAAAAATCGATGCGAGGATGAGCGAGAAGTAGTTGGCCCAGAAGACAAAGAAGCCGTTGGGAATGAAGAACATCAGGAAGGTGAGAACGAGCCACAAGAGCACTTTAGGACCCCACCAGCCGTTCTGGATGGCGGCTCTCTTGGTCCGAGTGTCCTTGACGCCGATCAAGAGCATGCCAAGGATGAAGTGAAACAGTGAGAGCGCAAAAGTAATGCGATGCACCGCCAAGACTCCGTAGCAGCGGTCTTTATCTTTGCAATCCATCTTGATGTAGTTGTACGACCATTCTTCGATCTTGTGCATCATAAAGCCCGTCAGACTGAGCCAGGCTAGTAATGCATCGAGACAAAAGATGATGGCAAACCCCACACGAGTTGCGATAGAGGACTGGCAATTGCATGACTTGAAGAAGGCCGAAGCGGCGGTGCTGGTGCAGAAGAAGGCGAGACCTGCCAAGCATGAGCTGGCGATGGAGGCCAGGCCACCTCCTAGGAAAGGGATCGATAGAGCCGCGCCCATGTTGTTGAAATGCAGGCGAGATCAGGCGTTGCAAGCGTGCCTCAATCTGTAGTCGACGTCAGCTTCAAAAGCCTCGAACGTGTTACGACTGCGGATGATGCTGCGTTGGCAAGTCGAATCTGAGAAGTGATGGTGTTGATTGATCAAGTTGGACGAGGCTAGGCGAGACGAGAGAACCCTGAACTTATTTCAGATGTGGCTGAGCTCGAGGTTCTCAAAGTGAATCGACACAGCTCAAGCGCCTGTCTGAGATTATTCAGAAAGTCGGCCTGCAGCTCCGCGATTGACCTGCATTTGGTCAATCAGACCTCCACCGCACAGAGGCGCCCACGCTCTAATGCCTTCGTCCGTTCACCGATAGCTACTTCTCGTTCAGGCAATACCTTCTCGCCTCGAACAACGCAAGCAATACCAAAATTCGCCGCGATCACACTCTTGGATAGCTATCATGGAGAAGGGGAGTCTATACAATATCTATAATCTATCTACAAAGTGTTTGCGGGAAGGACCTAAAGCTGACTCAAAGTCTCGTGAACCAACTCGACCAGTCTTTCGATGAGCTTTGGAAGTTGGGCTTCTGGCACAACAGATGTTTTCGCTTTGACCGCAATATCTACGCCGGCTTCTCCGCCGAGGACAACGTCTAGGTTGACGTCGGGTTGGAAGATCGCTGCGTGTTGGGCGACTGCTTTTGCCTTTCTCTGGGCAGGGATTGCGTTGGTGTTGGCGTGCTTGGCAGAGTAGTTGAGCGGGTGACCGAGGTCGATAGGCTGCATCTCGTTCGATTTGATTGCAGAGGAGTCTTTGTCTTCGCTGGCGTGGTCAGATGCGATAAGGAGGTTGACGAACGTATTGTAGCTGGGCTTGTCCGTGCTCAGGCCAGACCACTGGTGAGCATCAACGAGATCGGTTTGTTCGATATTGGATCGCGCTCTGACGTCCTTAGAAGCGTGTTGGGCCTTGTCAAACAACGAATTGCCCTTAACTTGAATGGGAAGCATGTTGAGCAGCGGGCCTTGGACCATTTCGATCGAGTCAAACGCAGCCGAACGGCCGAGCTGGTACAAGCCAAAGACAGGCGACTTTGAGGAAGCATCGTTGCCCAAGCGCTCCGACAAAAGCGTTGACCAAGCAGCTAGGACAACAGCAGGAAGCGTGACGCCAGCTTGACGCATCTTGGCTTCCACTTCAAACTCGACCTTGATGGCCTGGCGCTCAGCATGGAACGCTTCACCATCGCCCAGGTCCGAGCCGTCGGCAGAGAGCAGTCCAGCGCCGGTCTCGAACAGTGCTTGCGCCCAGTACTGTTCCGCATCGGTTCGAACCTGCTGTTGCTCCTCGGCCACGTGCTCCACTGCCTCGATCCACTGATTCGAGCCGACTGCTCCACCGCTATGGTAGAGCTGCGCAAAGTCGCGAACGAGCATCTCGATCGAAAAGGCATCATACAGCACATGATGGAGCGAGAACACGAGAACGTCCCCGACCAAGGTCAGCTGAACAGGGGGCTTAGTGAGATCTGGCCACCCCTCCGCTGCACGTCGGGCTACGACCTTCTTTGCGGCCTGCTGACCATCACCACTTTCGACCGGTACTTCGACAAAGCGAGACTCGGAGTCGGTCTTGAGTACGACCTGTGCAGCGCTTCCGTCTTCTTCGAGTAAGAAGGCAGTGCGAAGAATAGGCTGGAGCTGGCGCAGCTGCACCCAAGTCTTCTCGGCCTTGTCCTTCGAAACGCCAGCAAGACGGTAAGCAAAGCTGAACCCGCCATCTCCGCGTCCTTCTTTCGACTTGGCCCATGTAGCCAGCCACAGCTTTTGACCAGCGAGAATTGGAAGTACACTCTCGATGTTTTCGGCTTCGACGCCGAGCTTCGACGACACTTGCTTCGTCAAAGCTTCTGGCACCTGGCGCTGTCGGACGGACTGTCCGTTAGCATGGCCATTGCCAGTGACATGCCCGTTGCCGTTCGCGTGACCGTTCGTCTTGGCTCCATTCGCTGTCGTCCGGCCTGAGAGGATACCGTCGATGGTCTCACCAGCAACAATCTCGCCCATACGCAAGTTGATACCGGCCTTACGAGCCTGCGAAGCGATGCGAATGGCAGAAATCGAATCTAGACCAAGCAGAGACAGCCGTGTGTTGCCGTGCAGCTCCTTCTCGGCAATGCCAGAGACTTTGCTGATAATTGACGCGAGCTTACGTCCCTCCTCACTGAGAGGAGTAGCCTCACCGTCGCCATTAGCAGCGGAGGAAGCTCGAGCAACCTTCGAACCTTCCGGCAAGTGCTCTGGGAAAGAAGCACCCTCAAAGACATCCGGCAAAGCGGAGATAGGATCGTCAATGTTGCTCGAAAGATGCTGCAGCAAAGCTTCAAGCTTCTCTATCAGCACCGAGAGAGCCTTTCGATCGTACCGGCGGCTATCAGCTTTCGCCAGAATGGACATCTTGGTTGGGCCCTGCACAAACGCAACATTGAGCGTATACTGCGCCTTCTCGTCACCTCCGTCTTCGAGCTCGATCGCTCGGAGCGTGCCACTCTCTGGCTCGTCGTAAGCTCTCTGGTAGTCGAAAAGCGCATCAAAGAGCTGTCCTTGCTGCAGCTTGGCCTGCACCTCACGAAGCGCGGCGCGACGATGAGGTCGTCCAGCATCATTGGCAGATTGAAGCTCGGCAGCCAAATTCTTGGCGGAAGCTTTCAGCTCGTCGAACCTGACGCGAGTGGCAACAGTGTTGAATGCTGGTCCAACAGCCGTGTCAGCCTCAGGCAAGAGGTCCAACAATCCGAACAGCTGACCAAAGCAAACATCGCGCGTGCCACTTTCAAGAGCAAGCAGCTTTCCAAAGGCAAGGTTGCACAGAACCTGCGGAGACACACCCACGTTGCGAGAGCGTGACTCGAGGTCTTGCGATGTCAACTTCAGGGCCTTCTCGACCAAGATTGCGGCGCCACTGCTCTTCGACGAAGAATCCGCCAAAGGCGTTGGCTGGAAGCCTTGAAGAGCATTTGTCCAGTGCTGCACATCCTCGTCTCGAGACAGCAGAGCCGGAACAAGCTTGAAGAACGGTAATCGGTCCGTCAGCTTCGGCTCCTCACTGCCAATAAGTGCTTCAAAGTCTTCGAGCAGCTGAGGCAGCGAAGAACCATCGTACAAAGCATGATGAATGCTGAGCATGACTGCAAAAGTGTCATCTTGTTCGCGCTCGGGCCACACATGTAGTACATGCGGCGAAGTGCGGAAGGCCTCCTCATCGTCGAAGGCGGGCTGTCCATCGACATTGGTGTGGTCTTGAACGGAGAAGCTGCCTGAGTGCTCGACAATACGAGGGACGGAGCTCGAGTGCACTGCCTGCGCCCAAGGATGGTCCCCTTCGACTGGGTGGAAAGTGGTGCGAAGGATGTCAAGACGCTTGACGAGCTCGTTCCAAGCCGAAACAGCCTGGTCAGCCGTGACGCCGGTAAGCCTGAACGCATGGTGGTGGAAGTATAAGCTGCCAGTCGAAGCAAGTGACTGAGCGATCATACCCGATTGCAGCGGTGTGCAAGGCAAAATCGACTCAATAGCGTCTTCGGCAGAAAGCTTCCAGTCGTCCTTGTCAGCAATAGCGCTGGTACATTTGCTCCAGTCGCTCAGAGCGAGCTCGAAGCTCTGTCCAATGCCATTTGCTTGCTTCTTGGAATCGGGAGAAGATGCAGAGCTTTGCTCTTGCTTCTCTGCCAACGCAGAAATGTTGGGCGTGCTAAGCACATCTGCCACTGTGAAAGTGTAGCCCAGAGCACGGAGTTGCTTCACGAGGCGGATCGCAGAGATCGAGTCGATACCTAGCCTGTGGAAGGAGGTATTCCTGGCAATCTGGTCCTCCGGCACATCGCAGAATTCGGCAACCAGCGTACGAAGCTTTTGCTCGGACTCGGTCCAAGCCTTGCTTGAAGCGGCGCCTTCCCTCTTGGCGCCAAGAGAGCGAAGCACAGCAGCATCAACACGCTCGTAGAAAGCAGCAAGCGCCTTGTGATCCGTCTTGTTGTTGTGCGTCAAGGGCAGGCCGCGGCTGGTCACGATCCAGTGCGTCGGTACCATGTAAGCTGCTAGACGCTTTGACGCCTCCTGTTCGAGCTTGTTGCAAAGCTCGATTGCTGCGTCGTCCTTGCGGATCTCGAGATCGCCACTATTAGCTTTGGTGTCAGAAGCAGCAACGAACGCTACGAGCTGCTTGTTGCCCATCGAAGGATGCTTGAGATACTGCACGTCGGCGTCGTGAATGCCAGAATGGGCAGCAAGCACAGAGGATACCTCGTCGAGCTCCATGCGCTGACCGTTGACCTTGACCTGACGATCCGAGCCGATACGACCCAGACATTCGACCGTCTCGTCATGCAAGAATCGGCCAAGATCTCCAGTACGGTAGACACGGCTGCCATCCTCGAGGTGGATGAACTTCTCCTTGGTCAGATCTTCGCGTCCATAGTAGCAGTCAGCAAGCTGAGGACCGCCAACAAGCAGCTCTCCGATCGCTCCAAGTGGCAAGATGCGAGTCGACCCTTCCTCCAGAACATACATGGAGGATGCAGGGTAGACGCGGCCGATCAAGTTACGGGTCGCACCGGTCTTGACCTGGCCCAGCGTATTGCCGATAGTGGCCTCCGTGGGACCCCAGGCATTGATGAGAAGGCGGCCCGCTTGGTTCCACTCGTCTACGACGCGCGAGTCGATGACATCACCGCCACTCATGAGCCACTCGAGTTGGACATCGTCGGGATGAACGGTACCAGCCAAAGCCGCGGGGAGATCGGCGATGGTAATACCGAGATGCTTGATCGAGTGCGTCAGATCTTCCAAGAGTTCCTGCTTGGGCGCCGTGCCGATCGAAAAGCCGAGCGACAAAGGCATACATAACTCGATCAATGATACATCAAAGCCGATCGATGCAAGCTGCAAGAATCGCGACTGCTTAGTGAATGGTAGCATGCGCTCCCACGAGTAGAGAGCACCAGCCAAAGCACGGTGGTTGATCTGAACCGCCTTAGGCTTACCTGTCGAGCCGGATGTGAAGAGAAGGTAGCAGGGTGCCTCCAAGCCAACGAGAGGTAGCTCAAGACCCTTGGATTGAGTCTTGACTAGCACAGCAAGATCCAGAACCTCGCACTCGAAGTTCGACAAGCCAGCCATTGTAGTCTCGCTCGCAATCACAGGACAATCACCCACCGATTTAATCATGTACTCCAAACGCTCTGCAGGCAAGCTAGGGTCCAAAGGCAAGTATGCTTTGCCAGCCTTCCAGGTGGCCAAGATAGCAGCATACAGCTCGGGGCCTTCCTTGTTGAGATGGACGCCGATGAACTGACCAGGCTTGTCGACCAGATGACCTGCGATCTTTGTGCTGAGCGCGTCCAGCTCGGCATACGAGGTGATCTCAGGGGACTCTCGCATCGAGAGAGTGAAAGCGATTGCAGGTGCTTCGGGATTCTTCTTGACGTGCTCCATGAAACGAGCGACGATCGTCTCGCTCGATTTCGTTGGAACGTAACAATCCTTGTTGAGAACAGAAAGACGAGAATGCTCTGTGACCTTGATCTCTCTCGAGCCGGTGAAGGTGGCAAGGATGCTGTCAAACTGCGAAAGCATCAATCGACCCTGCTCGATGGGAATCAAGCGAGTGTCAAAAGCAAGGTGAAGACTCACAGAGTCGCCAGAAGCACTGACTTCCAGCGCAAGGGGATAGTCTCGTTCCATCTGGGTCGACCCTTCCGTGAAGAGACCAGGCTGCGATTGAGAATGGGTACGACCCAGGTATGAGAACAACGCCTCAAACGGCGTTCGGCTGAGGTCCAACCAGCGCATGAGCTGCGGCAAGGAGACATGCTGATACGGAAGCAGAGCATTGACCGCCTGATGTGCCCGCGTGCAGAGATCTGCCGAACTAGCTGACCTCGCGTCGCCCAGTCGAAGCGGCACAGTGGTAACGCAGGGACCATGAATTGACTCGATGCCGTCCACTGGAATGCTCCTACCAGACAAAACCAGTCCTAGAGTGACCTCGTCGTCGCCAACGTACAGACCAAGAAGGTGTGAGTATGCAGCGACCAGAATTGACTGCACAGTGACTTTGTTGGCACGTGCCGCAGCTTCGAGCTTGCCAAATGAAAGTGAGGAAGAGATCGTAAGCTCTTCGCTGAGACTGACATTGTTCTCGGGACGGATTCCAGTGAGGTTGGGCACTTGAGTGAGCGAGAAGCCTGCAAGAGCTTCGCTCCAGAACCTCTTGGCCTCTCCCTCCTTCGCACCGCCGACGATGAATTGTGTTGCATCCGCGAAAGGTACGGCAGACTCGTTCTGGGCCTTGCCACCGAGACGGTCAGATGCCTCGTTGAGCAGCATTCGGATTGAGTCTCCGTCGTAGATAGCATGCGAGCACGTTAATGTCAACGACTGCGCTTCGCCTTCACCTTGCCAGAACTTGAGACGAAGAGCAGGCACAGTATCAAACTTGCCAGCGATGTCCTGTGCAGTGCGAGCGTGGTACTCGGCCAGCTTGTCTTCACTGGGGAGACTTTCTTGTGCTGAAGCCCAGCTTTGCGCCAACGAGTCGGGTGACAGCACGACTTGCACCAACGACCGATCGACTTCGGTAAAGACGGTGCGATAAATAGGATGACGAGAAAGTGTTCCAAGCCATGCTTCTTTGATCTCTTCGGCAGAATGTCTGCTTTCAGCAGCGTCGATAGTAATCGTGGTGATGTAGCGAGGCGTGTCGCGGTCCTCAGAGATAGCTTGTGAGATTAATGCTTCCTGCATCGGAACGCATGGCAAGGCCCTTTCAATCTGGGCTTTACGGTACTGCGGCAACGCTTTGACTTTGGCGGTCAAGTCCGAGGTCTTGCGCTCCCAGTCGGCATCGTTTTCGCGGGTAGATGTAGCAACATCCTTGTTGGAACCCTGGCGCGCGATGGCTTCGATAGTGGGATCGTTCATGATCGATGTCACCGAGGTACTAACGCCCTTCTTTCGCAGCTTGCTGGCCAAAGTCACAACCGTCAAGCTGTCGAGACCAGCCATGATGAGGTCCAGATCAGGTGTCAGCTTGACGTCGGATGCGAGTCGAATCGAACTTCGAACAATGTCAGCAATTGCCTTCTCACTGTCGGTGAGGTCCCGGCTCTGTGCTTCGCTTGATCTGGATGAGCCCGCCAAGCTCTTTGGGTCAATGGACTGGTACAGACTCTTGAGGAGCTTTCGATCGGCTTTGCCCGACAGGGAAGAGATCGGAAGGTAGTGCAAAGGCAAAACGAGACTTGGAACCATGTACTGAGGCAGGTTTCCGCGGACCCGCTTCCTGAGCTCGGTGGCTTGCTTTGATGCCCCGGGACCTTGCAAAAGAAGCGAAGAAGGATCGGCCGTGTCATCCTGGTGTGTGCGCTGACCCTCACGAGCAAAGAACGATACTAGCCTTGCTGGTCCTTCGATCTTGGGATGATCTGCGTGGATTGTAACGGCAGTGCCGATCTCTTTCAGGTCGTTGTTCAAGCAAGCCGCCAACGCGGCATCGACTTCGCCAAGCTCGAGACGAGCGCCTCGTACTTTGACCTGAGAGCCATCCAGGCGGCCAAGGTACTCTGCCTCATTGCTAGGGTGCAGCCTCACCATATCACCGGTACGGTAGATCTGCAGACCTTCGTACTCGACAAAGGATGAAGACTCGGGGCGGTTGAGATAGCCCTTAGCGACTTGACGACCGCCGATGCACAATTCGCCCGGCTCTCCTCTGAGAGTTGGGACGAGCTTGCCCTCTACCTCTTTGAGCACAAGGTATCGAGTGCCGGGGAAAGGCTTGCCAATGTTGCTGGGTCGAGTTTGCTTGGTGACGCGAGCAACCGAGTTGCCAATGGTAGCCTCACTAGGTCCGTAAGCGTTGAGGACTACTGGCCTCTCGTCACCCTCACTACCCCACAGCTGCACCAGGTCCTGAGTGAGAGCCTCACCGCCAATGATCAAAGCGCGCAACGAAGGCAAAGCGCTAGGCTTGACACGTTGACCTTTGCTAAAGAAGAGCGAAGGAACAACACAAGCGTGTGTCACTTCGAGGGTGGAGATGGTCTTAGCGATGTCGTCGTGGATCAAGGCTCTGGGTCCTGTGACAATCGTGGCACCGGCTCGCAAGGAGAGGAAGATCTCCAGGAGATGGACGTCGAAAGCCTCAGCGGAGCGGGCGAGGAAGCGCGCAGAATTGGCGAATGAGCCTGGCGCCTCTCGCTCGTATGTTGAGTGGAAGCCTTCAATTGCAGCCGCAAGGTTGGCCTGGGTCAGCAAGCAGCCCTTCGGCTTACCAGTCGAGCCGGAGGTATAGATGATGAAAGCAACGTCATCTGGCCGGGTCTGAACGGTGGAAGCCTCGATTCCTTTGCAACTCCCTTCGACGGCGTCCTTGAAGCGGCGAGAAGCGACGTCTAGCTTCTCCGCACCCTTCAGAGAGTCCGTGACATCGTCGTGCCCGGAGCTGATGAGGAGCACAGCTCTACTGTCGTTCAACAGCTCCTTCTTCCTCTCCGCAGGAAGGGTAGCATCGAGCGGCAGGTATGCATGACCTGCTTTCAAGATGGCAAGAGGAGCAATGTAGCTCTCCAAGCTGCGTTCCAGACACACGCCGATGACTGAATTGCGAGGAAGATGGCTCAACAAGCTCGCTACATTGTTGCTAGCCCGGTCGAGCTCGGCATACGACAAAGTGGCAGCAGGACTACGTGACGAGGCTGAGTCAGCCAGCTCGTCGTAGATCTCCACTGCGCATCTCTTGCTCGTAATGGCCTCCTTCTTGAGCGAGCTCGCTACTCCGACAAACGAGTCGGCGTCCAGTTGACCTTTCTCGACAGGCTCTGTGACCGAGTATAGACTAAGACTGCTTTCTTCCCTCTGCGCATCAGCTCGGAGGAGAGACTGAACCTCGCCGTCAACAGACGCGCACAGCGCCGAGAGACTGTGGTTGAATTGCTCAAGCATGAGCGAGCCGAACTCCTCGCTGATGACGCTCTTCTGCCAGCTGAGACCGAGCTTGACGGACCCGTCCGAGGCAGGGAGCACCTCGACACCGAGAACGTGTTCGGTAGCCACGCCAAGATCTGCCACCTTTGCGAGGCGAAAGCGCTTGCTGTCCACGTCCTCGGTCTCTGCCGGAGCGGGTTCCAGCACGAACACAGAATGGAAGAGGTGTTCTCCTGGTGGAATTTCCAGGCTTCGGCGGATAGCACCTAGGTCGGTGTGCTGTGCCTCCATCACGGATGTGTGAAAAGCATTCATGTCTTTGATGAGATCGCCGAGCTTCTGTGTGGGTTGAAGCACGAATGGGACTGGCACGGTAGAGAGAACGGGACCATAGACCTGATCGAGCTCGGCAGAGAGGGTTCTCCCGGACACAGAGTCACCAATGATGAGATGTTGCGACTCGATGAATGCAGCAAGAACAATAGCCCAAGCCGTTTGAACCACGGGCCGAGCAGATACTCCCAGACGGCGACAGACTTCCTCAATTTGAGTCCATCTTACGCTTGCTTGAACGTAGCGCGACTGATGCAAGCTGCCATCCTTAACGTCAGCATCCATAGGCTTGGTCAAAGAAAGAGGCGGGAAAGCAGCTGGTTCACCCTTCGGATAAGAGGCAAGCGCCTTGTTCCAAATGTCCGAGTGGCGCTGAGCCTCTTGCTCATCGATTGGGAGAATTCGAGCAAGCGCGTTGGAGAACTGGTGCGAAGCAGGAGGAGTGGATCCTTCGTAGTAAGCTTCGACATAGTCTTCAAAGATGCCGAGAGATCGAGCATCGTAGGTACTGTGATGAGCGATCACCACTAGCGACCTCTCCCATCCTTCGGAGACAAGCAGGAAAGCGACAGGCGGTGCTAAACCAAAGGGATCCAGTACAAGTTGAGATCTAGCTGTCGAAAGAATGACTTGCTCAGCATCCGCGCCGTGTGCAATTTGCAAAGGCTTGATCGTAGGCTGGAATGACTTCCACACAATTTGGACGAAGTGAGGCTGGAATGGCCATTTGTGGCTCTCGGGATTAATATCGAGGGAGCCAACGTCCGCAAAGGAGGTGCGTAGACTGTCAAAATGCTCCACTGTCTTGATGAGAGCTTGACGCAGTCGCTTCTCATCGTAGTCGGACGGAAGTTTGTACTGACGCTGGATGCGATAGCTTGAGCTGTCTCGCTGGGACTCGGCCAGCATACCTTCCTGTAGCGGTGTGCATGGAAGGACCGACTGAATGTCCTTGTCCAAGCCGGTCGAGCCACGTTGATGCAGCCATGCTTTCACTGCTGGACGGAAAGCGGCGTCCCAGCTGGACAGGAACTCGGCGGCCTGCTTGGACCGTTCTTGATTGCTCGATTGAGAGCCTTGCAGGTGCTCTCCAAGTGCCTTGAGCGTGGGGAAGCGTGCCACATCCAGCACAGAGACAGAGTAGCCGTCCTGCGATACGCGCTGCGAGAAGCTCATAGCACGAATCGAATCAAGACCGACACTGGTGAAAGGTGTCTTGCGGCCGATCTTGCTTGCGTCTACGTTGCAGAGCTTAGCTAGCCATTTGCGGAGGCACGTCTCAACCTCGGCAGCTGCCTGATTCAACTCCTCATCGTCTCCCTCATTTGCGAGTTCGTTCTCCCAGTCGAGCTGATCGAAGTCGGCCAATACGTTCTTGAGCGCCACACGATCGATCTTGGCACTCGAAGTGCGTGGAAAGTGTGAGAGGATGACGAACAGGTTCGGTACCATGTACGACGGCAGGTTCTCTTTGGCTTTGCCCTGCAGCTCGCGAGCTACAGCAATCGCTTGTTCGTCCATTCTGAGGAGCTCGCCGGGCTGACCGCCGGGAAAGGCGGAGAAGTTGATGATCTGTAGCTCGCTCTCGTTGCCTGGTTTCGAGAAGGCCATGGTCTCAGAGTCCTTGATCTTGTCATGGCTGTTCTTGATGGCGGCGTTGATCTCGAGCAACTCGATTCGGATACCGTTGATCTTGACCTGATCGTCGATACGTCCGAGATACTCAAACTCCTGGTTGTCTAGCTGACGAACAAGATCTCCTGTGCGATAAACCCTGCCAAGCTGTGGGTGTGGGAAAAACTTGTCTGCGGTCTTGACCGGATCACCGACATAGCCGCGTGCCAACTGCGGACCACCAAGCACCAGCTCACCGACGGCGCCCTTGATCACAACGCGATCGTGCTTGTCGAGAGCGTGGCATGAGACGGTGGGCAGAGCAACACCGATGTTGGGTGCCTTGACGCGGTCGCCGAAAGGTACTCGACGGTTCATCGCGATAAGCGTTGCCTCGGCAGGACCGTAAAGATTAAGAAGACAGCAGTCTTTACTCCATTCGTCAGCTACGACCTGACTGAGCTTTTCACCACCAGAGATGACGACCTTGAGGCTGGGCACGCGATGACGCTCAGTCATTGCCATGACAGCTGGCGTCAGAAGCGTATGGGTAGGCTTGATACTGTTGCCCACCTCCACCAGGTCCTGCAGCAAGACACCACGTGGACATGAGCAGATGGTGCCGCCAAGGCCCCAAGTGTAGAAGCAGTCCATGATGGAAAGATCGAAGTTGTAGGCAGAGTATTGCAAGTATCGGATCTGATCGGTGCCAATCTTGTCCTTGCCGTAGGGGATGTAGAGGCGAAGTGCGCGCATGGCTTGGATGATGGCGAGATGCTGAATGCCGACACCCTTGGGCAGACCAGTCGTACCCGAAGTCCAGATCATGTAGGCGAGCTGCTCTATTGATCGGGCAGCCTTGCCTTCCAAAACACCTTTTGTACGTTGCAGCTCTTCATCGAGCTGATCAAGGCGGATGGCTTTCATGCCTCCCTTGCTCTTGACATCTTCGCTCTGTAGGTCTTCTTCAAGTTGCTTGGATATCCTGTCGTCGTGCGTCAGAACGATCTTTGCGTTCGACTTGGCAAGAAGCGCTTGCCTACGAGAAGCGGGCCAGTCTGTGTCGATAGGACACCAAGCTGCGCCTGCCTTGAGAACACCGATGAAAGACAAATACGTCTCCGGGCTCTTTTCGAGGTAGAGTGCCACGATGTGATCGGACTCTCTATCAGAGCTAGCAGAGCCGATACCTTGACTCCATAGTAGCTGCTTGACCTTTTCCGCTCGTTCGTTCATCTCTGCATAGGTCCATTTGGTGGATTTGTCATCGTGGAGATCGAAGCGAAAATCGAGTGCAAGCGCTTCGGGAGTGGCACTGGCAAAGTGCTCAAACTCGGTCTCCAGCCGGTCTGCGTCTCGCCCCTTGAGATGCTCGGGATCGGGCAAGTGCTTATACTGGGGATTGTCGGAAGCTCGCAACTTCCAGTCGAAGCGCTCGACAGACAAGGCATGTTGCTTCGGGTCGTCGTAGTAGGATTGGAGCAGTGCGGCTACCTCTTTGAGCTGCAGACGCGCTGATTCTTCGGAATGAACGGAAGGTGCTGCCTTCAACTGAAGCCTGAGCTGCTTTCCTGGGTGGACGTGGTAGGAAAGAGCGAGCGAGATTTCTGGCCTTGCTTCAAGCTGCAGCTGGTCAAAGTGACGCGATAGCGCATCATTTGTGGTGGGTTCATAGAAAGCTGCATAGCCGTAGTCCAGCTCTTGAGCTTTTGTGTTCTTGTCTCGAGCTGCACCGACGATCTTGGAGAGTTGTGCGGGTGTGAATTCAGAGAGCTCGCGCTGCTCTGCGAAATCGAGCTCAACGATGGTCTCGTCGCCGGATGAAACTGTTCGCAGCACCTCGACATTGGTGGCTTCATGGGAACCGTAGTGAAAGAGAACAGTGGACCATGCTGACAGAACGGCGAGGCCGAGATCGTCGTTGGCAAACGCAGCTGCGGATTTGCTGTCCAGCTCGAGAGACTCATCTACTCGCAGCAGCTTGCAATGTGGACCGACGCGAGAGAAATCAGGCCCAGATGTACGAAGACCTGTGACATCTGGGAAAGGAGCGTGAGCGTTCTTGTTAGACGACATATCTTGACAAAGAGCTGTTGCAGATGGGATAAGCGCTTCAAAAGGAGCGAGAGGGACGAACGACGGTCAGTAAAAGCTCTGCAACGAGAAAAGCATATTCGACTGAGTCTTACCTTTCCCGGCTAGCGAGTTCTGTTGGTTGGAGATCTGAGCTGTTGCTGTGCTCAGGAGCAGAAACGGAAGATCCGAGAAGCGAAGCGTCTTAAGATGGAGTTCGGCTGTAAACTTGACTTGCTGAAGGAAGTGACAGATGAGCGCCGGCTAGTCCGAATAGAAGAATGAGAGCGTCCTGATATCGTCGGAGGAGGCGGAGGCAATGCAGTACTGTGTTCGGATGTTCCGTCTGATGGTGAAGGAGGAGGAGAAGAAAGTGGTCTACTCCAAGTGTATAACCTTCGGTGAATGGCGCTATGGGCAGGAAGCTCTAGCTGAGGGAAACGGCATCTATAGAGGAGCTGGATGAGTGAGGGTGAGAAGGAGTAGCTGTAGCAAGCAGGAAGGTCCAAGTAAGAGCCGCTCCAAGCAGACCCAATTCAACCAACACATAGCCGTTCTTGCAAGCACATACGTCCTCGCCGCTACACTCTTTCTCTTGCTTCTCGTTGCTTTTCATTCTCATTGCAGAGCTGTAGATACAATGCTTGCTCATCAAGTCTGCGAAAAGCACTGTCAGAATGAGCCAAGCTATCGGACACAGGCCGAAGAAGGAGCTTCACTAACGCATCCAAAGACAAAATCGTCTTCGCGCCGCACCCTGAACGCGCCAGATTGGTTTTGTCGGACCCTTCTTTTTGGTTTGGTCGGACAAGAAGAAAAGCGGCAGCAGCAGCGGATCGACGTCGCTGTGGCTCTTCTGCTTGTGCTTGTGCTGGTGCTCCTGCTGTGAAACACAAGCGGTGAAAAAGCAAAGGCTGCAAGGCTGCAGGTGGAGGTCAAAGGCGAAAAAGGACACCCAGGAAAATCGCGATGCGATTTTCTGGTGGCAGAGGCCCGCTAGCGGCGATTCCGAATCGAGGATATCCAGAATGAAGACCATCGGCAATCACACTGACGTCTGCTTTTCAAAGCAGTTTCAAAGTCACAAAGCCGAGCTGGCTCGCTTTCGCACTTGCGCCATCGAAACAGCATTGCACCTTGGCGAGCTATAGTGTGACTTGCGTAGGCCGCTCCGAAATTGTAAGGTCCTAACCTTGACGAGTCTAAATCGAGTGACAGCCATGACAATGACTACTCAGAAGAGCCAAACAGATTCGGGCCGACTGCTCTCGTCACACCTTGAATCGATCGGAACATCCGCACAAACGGTCGGAAATCGTTCGTTCATTCGGCTGGTATCGGACTGCTTTGCCCTCTACTTATTGAAAGGTGCGAGCTGCGGAGATGTCGAGAGGACCATGGGAGACTGATGAACTGACTCAGAGCGGCTTGCATCCTTGACGCATCGGTCACAAGGTGACAGGAACGTGCGAGAGACGGAGCTCGAGGCCGGCCTTATTCGGACTGAGAGCGGTTTGTGAGGCTGCAAGAGACTCAACTTGCTGTCCTAGGAGGGCTCCAAGCGTATGAATGCTTTCGGAAGAATTGACATTGCACGAAGCGACATTACTAGCGCAAGTACACGATGTGGCTGGAGTGCGGGTGGTGTCACCCACTGATTTTATCAGATAAAGGGCGACTGTTGGAGTCGTTGCCGCAGCACGGCTCGATCTCAATCAGATAACTGGGTTTCAAGCCTTCGAGTGGTCATGCCGGAGCAGCGGCTGTAGTGCCATGGCGCTTGCAGAGCCAAGCTTTGACACAAAAACTCGCTTGCAGCCTCGGGAGGATCCGGTGGACTCTTGCACCAATCGGGAGTCGCCGTCCTCAACGTTAGCGAGGCGAGGCCACCGCCGAATATGCGAAGAAAGAACGAGACCGCATGACGTTCTAGCTGCTCTAGTTGCTTGTGTGATCTTATCAGATGGCGAAGCCTTTGGCGTGAGTGACTCAGTGACGTTCGCCGCTTTCGTGTCACGAAGCTATGCATTGCCCAGGGAAGCAGCGGTACAATGAGTAGAGTTCAGACTCCGTCGGCGGGCCACACAATGCCGAGCAACCCAATATGCAACGAGCTGAACGGGTCACGACACAGCGACAGCAAGGCAAAGGAAAGGCGGACAAATTCGGCAGCCCACGCCGAAGGTCGCAGGAGACGCTACTGTTTGTGAAAAGAGCGGCCATGGCACAGCAACAGCCCCACGCAAATTTTTGCGTTTATCAGATGGGAAATCTTATCCGATTTAATCAAACTTTACAGGCAGGAGAGAGCTACATAATTGCGGCAAGCCATTACATCATTTCGAAGGCAATGACAATACACAACTTAGAGTCTTGGCTGCAGCTGAGCCGAACTCAGTAATTATCAGATGTTGCAAGCTGCGACTATCCTTGCACTAGCGCAAACTTTGCTGGTCGCGCCGTACATACACAGACATGTCCTCAGAATTCGATATGTGCGAGCCGGCTGCCATTGCGTTTCTGTCGTCCTCCATGCGATGCGTCCACACTTTGTTGGCTCATTGAAACAAAGTTTGCCAAGAAGCAGCACTCGTCGTGGCTTGTTTGCTTGCAGATGTATGCGAGACCGATCTCATTTCGGCTCAGACGGAGCCGACCGACCCATTCGAAAGCGTCATTCTGTTCGACTCGTAGCTACCAGCCATCTGCAATTCGATTCATTATGTTCCGACTGAGGCTTGCGTATACTTTCAACGTCAAAAGTTTCGTGCATGGCGGTTGTGACGGGAATAGCTTCAAGAACACTCATCACTTTTTCTGCCGGGTGCTCCGATTGGTTGGCTGCGTATCCAGAAAGTGCTAGGAGAAGTGATCGGAAGGGGGAAGTGATACCGGCAAGCGGCTCCGCTCTTGCAGGCAAGCTTGGTCGTGCAGATGCGAAGAAAGTGGGCGAAAACTTTTTATCAGATTAGCCATCTCAGCATGGGCGAGCTGAGTGTGAAAATTTATCGCAGTCGGTCACAGATTCTGCCTCGGAACAATTGGTGCAAGCTCGTGCAACAAGCACACAAGCCAAAGTAGCTCATCACACTTGGGCCGTGACGAGCTTGAGCTTCAGCTTGCTGCGCTCTTCCAGACAAATGAGCAAAGTGATCGCTCGACGATACAAAACAGGCTTCCTTTGCTTTATCAAGACCAAAGAAGTCCGTCCTCTTCATCTCTCCCACTTGACTCTTCTACACCCACCACTGATACATCTTCATCCTTACCGACAGCAACAGAAAAGTAAGTTCGGTACTTTGATAAGCTACATCGACACAGTCGACACCGTGGTCAGCGATTTGCCGGCGTCCCTTATCGCAATAATCGGGCAACGATCGGAGGCTATCAAGGCGATCAAACGAACCTCAACATCCTCGCAGCGAGGTCAGGCTCGGTGTCTGCAGATAGTCATGCCGAAGGGATGAAGCTCACTTCGACAACCCGGCTACTCCCGTTCGAACTAAAGTTGCGTTCCCGTTAGACCACCGAGGCTATCGTTAAGCAACACATGCTCGGTGCGAGCTTCAAAACGCCTAACGCCGATGGCACCTTCGATTCGACTTATGCCGGCAACACCCAAGCTTCTATCTTGGCGTAATCGAAGTCTGGATGTTCATGCACGTTCTCGAGACGCTTCCTTTGCCGTCCCTGAGGTCGCGTTAGTGCTCCATGACAGAAGGTCATGCTTCATTGCGTCTTCTGGCGTAGGCTATTTTGAGGACCTCGGAGCGAAGCACCGTTCACGTTTGCTGGCCGCATCAACGCTCTTGCGCATACCAAGACCTGGGACATTGTGTTGATGTTGTGTTTGGTTTCGCGGCGACGGAGCGGGCATCACAATACTGACATCACGGAAACTTCTCCTGCACTTCTCGATTGATGACTATTGTTCGAACAACCCCCATTGACGTGTTGACAGGCTTCTCCGCAAACACCCCGGCATCGCATTGCATTTCAAACTTACGGCAGCTTGTCTCAGCATCCCAAAGGAAAGCTTTGTCGAAACGAAAGACATGGAAGTCATCGATCTTCCAGACTTGGTGAGTGAACGTTCCCCTGCGCTTCATATTCGGCTACCATTCGATGATGGAAGAGTTCGAGTTCGAGAACCGTACACCGAAACTAGCGCCATTTCTAGGATTGCATAGCCGTTGCAACGGTGTTGGTTTTATTTGGTAAGCTTTGTCGACAACAACGGTCCGCGCAAGCTTCCGCTCATAGGCGGCGTTTTATGCTGTCTTTGACAGCCGAAGATGCGGATCCGCTATGACTTCATTTCACTGCAGAGAACATTAAGAGCCCGCTCCGCATTCCACAAGCTCTCTACTTCGCACCGTTATTCAGACTCGCCAGAACCTTCAGCACCAGGTGTGTTCAGCTTGGCGTAATCCATAGTATATCGGGGGTTCGGGCTCTGCTGATCTCGATCAGACCGTATTCAACGGACTAGGAACGTGCCGGGCTAGCGCCAAGCTGGCGCTCCGAAAGCTTTTGCATAGCGTCACCACCTTCGTCATACGAAGCACCCAGATCTGCGAAAGCTGTCGGTGGCATTCCGTCTCCTTCGGACGGTCCGCCGGCAATTCTCCGGATCCTGTCGCATCCTCGCTTCTATGGGATCGGTGAGGTGACATGATCTCGGTCAAGGCCTCGATCGGGCAGCACTCGCGTCAACCAATCAGAAACGAGCTATTTCCAAGCAGACTTCGCCTTGCTCCTCTATTCACTCGGCGTGATGTATGAGCAGCAACTGGCAAGTTCGACAGCTGCACATGCTGTCGCAAAGCCTATTTGCGTGATCGCCGCCCTCAGCTCCTACCAGGTCGTTCTAGGCGGCTGCTCATGCCTGCGATGCGCGCGTTTGGTTCGCTGAGCAAGCGGCCCGTACTTGCTCGATCTGCTCTGCTTATGCCGCTTGCAACATGCTCGTCAGCTCCAAGTCAATCATGGTGCTAGTTAGGCTCGCTTCATGATTGGTCTACTTTGCAATACGGGCCGGGCTATTGCGTCAATGGATTGCGGTTCGCTGCGGCAGTGATGATGGTCAGTTTCGCCAACAGTAGCTACGAGGACACTGCACGCAGCAGAGCGCGACACGCTAAATTTCCTCCACATGCGCCTCGCGATGGTGGAAAAAAATCACGAATTGGTGGCCGTGTTGTGTTTGTCAGCGAGCGAGAATTGATCTTCTCTGAGACGGCACAGAGCGGCTACATGATCGTCATCGCTCGTTCCTGCTCCTTTTTCGTGCTCGCTCGGCCAGTTCAACCTCAACAAAGATCTGCAGGAATGCAGAGATGCAAAAATGCACGTTCAGCTGCACAGGCATTTCCTGGATATTCATGCTCCGCTCTCTCGCAAACGGCTTGTGTAACGTTCCGCTACGATTCTCCAGCTTTACACTGTCCGATGGCTTGCACCGCTATGCCCGCTCCGAGGTCAATATGGGTGACTGGTAAGTTGACAATTGGCAATAGACGCTTTCTGATTGGTCGAGGGAAGTCTAATCATCATTGAATACTAGCTCGGTCAGCATTGCTCTTCAGTCGTCTTCGCTCCATCCATTGGCTATGGTGCTCGATCGCTTTGCAGCGGATGCCTGCAAACAGGCTGACAGGTGCCAAGCAAGCTTCGGTCCGACTTCTGTTTGCACGTTCTCGCGCCAATGGCCGAACGACGAATCGGCTTGGATTCGCTGCATTGATCTGAGCCATTGCACAAACGACTGCTATCTCCTGCTATCGTTTTTGTTTGCTAAGGCCTTGTCATGTCCAGCTCGAAAGTGTTTGCTCGCAGTTCGACATCTGTCAAGCTCGGAGCGGTTTGTGCGGCAGCTTACCATCGGACAAGCGGTAGCGCTACCGAGCGACTTCAGGTTGATGAGTTGGGCGGCCACTGTCGTCAGGGTCTGACCAAGCTCTCTCGCCAAACGCAAAACAAAAAGCCGCCGATCCACAAAATCTGGGTGCAGGCCCCTTCATCATCACCGCATCTCAGTGCTTCTGTCCAGCTCCCTTTTCAATGGCTCTGCTAAGCCAATCCAAGGGTCTCCACC